>AWOL01S0022334.1:118104-202849 GCA_000715115.1 Nicotiana otophora | reverse complement strand
ATGCTAAAATCAATCTCTCGCTCTGGAGGAAGACCTGGAAGCTCATCTGGAAACACATCTGCATACTCTTTGACTACGGGAATAGACTGAAGTGTAGGTATCTCAGCATCTGCATCTCTAACTCGCACAATATGATAAATGCACCCTTTTGCGATCATTTTCCTCGCCTTCAGATAGGAAGTAAACCTACCTCTGGGTGTCGCTGTATTACCTATCCATTCAAGGACTGGCTCACCCGGAAAATGCAATTTGGTTGTCTTTGCTCGACAATCAACTGTGGCATAGCAAGGGGCCAACCAGTCCATGCCCATGATAGCATCAAAATCCAACATCTCTAGCTTAACTAGGTCGGCTGAGGTCTGAGGACCACAAACTATCACCGTACAACCTCAGTAAACCCGTCTAGCAATAATCGATTCTCCGACCGGTGTAGATACCGCAAAAGGATCACTTAGTATTTCAGGCACTATACCAAACTTCCCCACGACAAATGGGGTAATACACGATAAAGTAGATCCTGTGTTTATCAAGGCATAAGCATCGTGAGACAAAATGGTCAACATACCTGTCACAATGTTTGGTGAAGACTTCTGGTCATGTCGACCCGCTAAAGCATAGCTACAATTCTGGTCACCACCTGAACTGAAACCTCTACCTCTGCCTCGACCTCTACCAGTCGAAGACTGAGACTTGCGCCCTGAAGGATGCACGGACATAGATGATCTTGTTTATGAATTCGTTGGTTGTGCCATACCCCCAGAATCTCTATTTGGGCAATCTTGCATCATATGCCCCAGATGTCTACATGTATAACAAGCATCGGAACCGGCTCGGCATTGGCCAAAGTGTTATCTACCACAGATGTCACACCACGGCAGAAATGGCCATGTCTGTCCTGAACCTCGCTGTCGCCGTAAAACCGATGCCTGGGAGCTTTCACCTGGTCCTGACTGAGTATAGCGGTCATACCTGTAACCCTGTAACTGAGGTGGCGGAGGCCTAGGTGGCCGATCGAAGTACTGGGGCCTATAACTACCCTGAGACTGCTCCTGAGACCTGGCAAATCTCATCCTCTTATGCTGTCCTGACTCAGTCCTCTGTGTACCCTCCTACCGACGCCTACCCCTTTATATATTCTGGGCGAATTCCTGAATCCGGGAGATATCCATACTATCCTGCAATGCAGTGGTGGCACATGCCTTGGTCAAATCTGGGGCAAATCCTACTATAAACCTGAGAACTTGTCCCGCATAGTAGCAACTATGGATGGTGCATATCTGGCCAATGAGTCAAAACGGACACTATATTCTCGAACACCCATATTACCCTACTGGAGGGCTAGAAATTGATCGACTCAAGCCTGTCGGATCTCCCGTCATAAGTACTGGTCAAGGAAGGCATCCGAAAAATTCTCCCAAATAGCTAGAGGTGCATCACGTCCCCTGGACCTCTCCCATCCCTCGTACCAAAGGATGGCTAAATCTCGGAGTCGAAAAGCTGCTAGCTCAACTGCCTCTTTCTCCGTGGCATGCATAACCCGAAAGATCCTGTGAAGCTTGTCTATGAAATCCTGCGGGTCGTCCCTCTGATCTATCCTCGTGAACTCTGGGGAACTCAAAGCAATAAACTCTCGAACCCTTGAACTCCCAAACCCCTCAGAAGATCCTGCACTAGCGGATGCCCTAGCCTGTTGCTGGGTAGCTACCAACTGTGTCAACAAATGCACTGCACTCCTCAAGTCCTGATCTGATGGAAGCAGAGGGGGAACTGGATGTGTGGTCTCCCTAGGAATCTGCTCAAGTGGTGGAGGAACAGATAATGGCTGAGTAGGGGTCTCTCCCTTGGCCTCAGATTGGGCCCCATCTACTCGGGGTACCCTGCTAGTCCTCTCACCTACTGTTGTATCTCTCCTCTGGCTAACCATAGTCTTCCTAGTCACCGTCATCTGTGCATGCAAATGCCAGCATGTAAGTTTAACTCAAATTTCCTATAACTCAGTTCTACAGCACGATTTAGATTTGAAAGAAGGGTAACCAACTCCTAAATGTCCTGTAGTCCCCTGCTTATATAATGTGGTGCATCATACATCTATAAACAAGACCCTACTAGACACGGCTTGTAGACTCCCTAGGATAGAACTGCTCTGATAACACTTTTGTCATGCCCCGAACCTGGGGGCGAGACTGGCACCCGGTGCCTCACCTATCCTTGAGTACCAACTTGCGACTAAGGGAATCTGAACATATAATGTCATACTTTGGCCATGGGCCACATTGCAAGACAATTTGCGAAGCAAAATATAAAATGGAATGGATACCAAAGCTGACTAAACATCAATATAAAGTTGTGCCGGCAAGGCAGTCATAACTACTAGAGCTGACAAACCAACAAAATATACATACAAGGCCTACAAGCCCAACATATTGAACTAACTGACAAGATATATCTACAGGCCTCACTGATGGATGTACCGTGATAGGAACAGGGCCTCGACCTACTCATAACCTATATACATATATACATAAGATGTACACAAATATCCTAAACCCGGCAACTCCCAAGGACATGGAGGTTACCGATAAAGTTAAACTCGGGAAACACCTCTGATACCACTTTTGTCATGCCCCCCAGGTTCGGGGCATGACAAGTATTGATTCTGAAGCAAGTCAAGAGTAAATCGGAAGAAGTTGAGTCAGCTAGTAGTGGCTTAGATCAGCATGGTTAAGAAAATGATCGGTTCCTTCGGTGTGGTAAGGTTATACAGGTGTTCATGGCTATACTTGCAGGTTTGACAGCCTTCGTGACTTGGCTGTTTGATGGCATTCAATCCTGATGGTCTAGTTATGTGCGAATAAGGTCCAGAAGGGCTATGACGGTCTCGATCATGACTTGAGTTCTGTGCCCTTTATGGTTATGAGGAGTCAGTTATGTGTTTCAATTCTTCTTTTGAAACAAGTTAAGTGAGCTAGTTCTGGTCGATAGAGTGGCTATTCCATTGATGGTTCATTATTTATGATGGGATCCTTGAACTCTCATGTAATAGCATAATAGGTGCAGTGAGCGGTGAGGAGATTAGAATTTGAGGATCAAGGTTGTGGTCCAGTTTTGTCAAGAATGTCACAAGCTCGGGAGAGCAGGGGAGAAATTTAATATGTCAAGAGTATGTTGGCGCTATTTTAGTGTCGCTTGAGAATGGTATTCTGTGGAAGAGGCATTGAGTATTGAATTGCGGATTCCTGATTTGCATTGCAGGAATAGTATGGTTGGAAGCCATGCATGTGTAGATTTTGCTACCTGGTGCGGAAAGGCGTAGAAGTATCCCCCGTGGAATGATCGTATAAGTGTGACATGTCAATCATTTATGTGGTAGAGATTGAAATCAAGTATGAAGATTCTGGTACTGTCGCTAATTGGAAAGTTTATGTATGAGAGACACTTTGTTCCTTAGTTGTAGACTATGGAAGTTTGTTCCTAATTGATGGTTGATCGTATCTGTCATGGATAGGGTCATTGTGGATCTTCAAGATTTTATAGACGTATTTGGGAATGATCAGAATCAGCTTTGAGGTCCGTGTAGGACTAATATAAATGTATATTCTATACTAGATCAGATATGCTTGCTCGGCATAACATTGCTTATGGGTGACTCTTCTAGCATCGTGGATGATATTCTTGCCTTCGTTTATTTCAGGTGCTACTCTATTATGCTATGGGGTTGTCAGAGGCTTGATTATTCGCACATGTGTCGTGATCCCGAGAATCTTGTGGTGAAATGATCAAGATGTCTTTCGAGATGCAGGTCATTTATTGCACCTTATTCGTGCTTGAGTTTTGTAGCGCATGGCGCTATCCGTCTCCCTAGGGGTGTATTTATGCACTTGGCGTGCGTTTGGTCGATATTTGGGTATTTCGTGGGTATGGGAATTATGACTTGACGAGTATTTCATGATTGATTATTATGTGTGGACCGTGTGGCACCCCGCCACAGGTATGATGCTTGATCGGGTTGCACACAGTAATGGTATCATGTGTGGAACGGGTTACACGCCGCAACAGTGAGATGTTGAATACAATTCCTTATACTTATTTTGTGTGCCTTGTTTCTCATCTCTGAGGTAGGCTCATACTTTTTGTTTGGCCGTTTTATTTGTTATGCGGGCTGGGTAGTTCTTTGCTAGAGTTCATTCTTCCTTATGGGTCATATTCGAGTTGTAGCTTGTTGGCGCATTGATGGAGTCATATGAGATTTTAGATGGTGTTTGAGGTGGCTTATTGCCCGAGCAGCTTTTAAAAGGTGAGACGAGGTTGTTGGACCTAAAGTCAGTGCGATCGGATTTATGTAAGGTATATTAAAAAGAAAAATCACTATTCAGTTCAGAATGAGGTAATGGTTCATGCCAAGCAGACAGACTCCATGATTTATTGATTTGGCAGGTGGTTATGAGCTTTTACGTGTCGCTTTCATCGTGACAATATTGTGAGGGTTGGATCAGGGCTTATACATGTTATGACATATACTACGGGCATCGGGTTAGTGACTTTGCAGGTTCTACAGTTGGAGGATGTTATAATGGGCATACGAATTATGATGTGCATTGTGTGGGTTCAGCATGGGGGCATGATCATGTTTGGTACAGTGTGTTGAGATTGATACAGTGTTCGTATGTTAGAATCAGGTCTCGTAAGGAATTCCGAATGTTGGAATTTGGTTCTTAGGCTCGTGGGCTAAGGTAAAAGGAATGATCTTTAGTTTGGCTCGAGCTAATGTGCTCACATGGGTTATGGTGGCACACGTAAGTGCACCAAGTGTTAAATAGTGGTTTGGGCAATTCCGGAGCGGTTCTTGGCACAATCGAGGATGAAAGTATGTTTAAGTGGGGGATAATGTAATGACCTGACTACTCGTTTTGATCTCTAATGCGTCATTCATCGGTTTGAGGCCTTGAGTAACTTCACTTCATGTTTATGACTTGTACGCATAGTCGGAATTGAATTTCGGGAAGTTCATAGTTGATACGAATGGAAAGTTTTCCATTCGAAAGCTTTAAGTTGGAAGAGTTGGCCATGGTTTGACTTTTGAGTAAACAACCTCGGAATCAGGATTTTAAGGTTCTAATAGGTTCGTATGACGATTTCAGACTTGGGCGTATATTTGGGCTGAGTATCGGGTGGACCAGGAGCATTTCGGCGCTTATTGTGGAAAGTTGGTATTTTGAAGGTATTAGAATTTTCTATGTTTGGTTTGAAGTGTACTTTGGTGTTATCGATGTCCGTTTGGGGTTCCGAGCCATGGAATAGGTTTGTATCATGATTTGTGACTTGTACATAAAGTTTGGCGTCATTCCAGAATGATTAAGTATGATTCAAACGCGTTCGTCGAAGTTTGAATGTTTGAAAGTTTAAAGAACGATTTTGATCGCCGATTCAGGATTTTGATGTTATTTGTGGCATTTTGAACCTTTGGATAAGTTTGGATAAGGTATTGTAACTTCTTGGTGTGATTAGACGAGGGTCCCAAGGGCCTCGGGTGTGATTCGGGGTGGTTTTGAACCACGTTTAGGTGTTTTGATGCTACTGGCTACTGGTGTTGGTGTCGTTCTTCGATTGCGAGTGGACTTACGCGATCGCGAAGAAGGATTTTTGGACTGATGGGAAGTGTTCATCGTGAACGTGGAGAAGGAGCTGAGTTACCCTTCGCGAACGCGGCAGGGAGTCGCGAACGTGAAGAAGGATGGGGAGCTCGAGGACCTGGACCCGTTAAGCCTTCTCAAACGCGGCTTGTTTACTGCGAACGCGAAGCAGTAGGACTAGAAGGCTTTGCCAACGCGACCTGTTGTCCGCAGACGCGTAGAGTAATTTTGGGCAGCAGCATTTTTGTCCTTCGCAATCGCGATGCGGCTTCCATGATCGCGAAGAAGAAAAGACTGGATAGACTTCAATTTATTTCGGGATTTGGCTCATTTCTTCCACTTCTCACTTGTATGGGCGATGTTGGAGCTCTTCAAGGAGAGTTTTTATCATCTATGGCAAGGTAAGTAATTCTCACATATTGTAAATTGATTACATAGATTTTACAAGAATGTAAACATGGAAATTGGTAGGAATTGTGAGATTTTGAAAGAAAACATATAATTTGGTATTTTTGGATTTTGACCACGAAATTAGACATGGAATTGGAAATAAATTATATATTTGAGTTCGTGGTGTTATGGGCAATGTTTATCTTCGAAAATGTTTTAGAATCCGGGCATATTGGCCTGAGGGTTGACTTTGTTGACCTTTCGAGCGAGGTTGTGAGTTTTTATAAATTTTTATATTTAGAGTATATTTGGATTTGTTTGCATGTTGTTTGACTAGTTCAGGATCGAAGGGCATTGGTTTGAGGTGTTAGAGAGGTGTTGGAGCCGGTTATGGAACTTTAGAGCATGGTAAGTCTCTTGCCTAACCTTCTGAGGGGAAAACTACCCCGTAGGTATTAAATTGTTTTGTGCTACTAGTTGTGGGTGCTACATACACACAGGGTGACGAGAGTCCGTGCATAGCTAAAAGCATGTTTATGTCCAGGTAGACTTAGGACATTATCATGTAATACTTGACTTAGTTGAACTCAATTTGATAGCATAATTACTTGAACATGTAATTGAAATTAATTGGGAATATGTTAGGCTGAGCTTTATCACCTTGAGTTGTTTGACAAGATATTTGATAGACGGTAAAAATCATGTTTACTTTATGCTAGTCATGTTTGCTTTACATACTTGTCCTTGTGTTGCAAATATGTGGTCCGTAATTCGTTAAGTTTCTTCTCTTCCTATGGTCGGGCCGAACGCCTCGGCAGTGCTATGAAATAGCAATATGAGATGCATCCATAGATCGGGCCGTACGACCTCGATAGTATATGTACACGACTTTATGGATCGGGTCGTACGACCTCGGCGTAACTCGTGCGTAATATCGCTAGGAGTCCGAATACTCATGAGCTTTTCCCTTGATTTAAGACTTGGTATTTACATGATATTTCTTATTTGTTTGAGATAGCACATGATATTCAAGGAATTCATTCTGTCATTGTGTAAGATGATTATGTTAGTTATAGTTTCTTACCTCATTATTGTTGTTGTGTTCATATATGTTTATAATTTATTATAGGGAAAAGGGTCAAATATACCCTTCTATTTTCATATATTGTTCACATCTATCCTCCGTTATACTATGGAGCCATATATACCCTTACCATTAACAAAATGTTTCAAAAATACCCTCCACCTAACGGAAATCCAACAGATTAAAAAAAATCATTTTAAAAAATTTATTAACCCATAACTCATTAAACCCATCATATAAAAGTAAGCAACCTAGATTTCTGAGACGTCTTAATACATTTTATTCATTTAGAGAGAGACCGAGAATGATGGTGGCAATAGGAGTAGTAAAAACTTATATTTTTGGTTCTTAGTGTTTATGGTGGCATTAAGATGTCATGTTATCACTTTCGGTTGTATTTTTTTTTTTTTTTGCGGTTACAATATAGCATCCATTTGTCTAATGTAATGCACACCTGACATGTGTATGTTGGTAACAACTGATATGTACTTTAACAATACTTGAGCTTGATTAATACATAAAGTTAGTGTACTTATGTTGTTAAGTTACTTTCTAGCTTGTTGGTGTACTTTCATTCATTCTTGATAAATTCCTTAGACTGTCTCTTGATATTAAATTGAATCTCCTCAATTATTTTTTAATTTTTATTCATTATAAGTTCAGTTGTTACTAAGAGTTATGAGTATCCCATCCCATAGCTTGGAATCTAACTTTGGTTCTTAAGGCGTGATTTGACAATAATTGCTCGTTACCCAAGTGCATAAAGCAGAATAAGAAAATCACGGTACATAAATACTCATCAACAAAGGCTTACGGTTGGAGGAAGAAATTCCTTGGTAGCTATAAACATGCCAATCTAATAAGATGCTATAAGAATTCAAGTCATGGTGGAAAGAAATCTTGGTGAATACTCGATACAGTTCGACATGGTGGAAAGAAACAAAGAGAGAAGCCAGGAAAAAAAAAGAAATTGGAAAAGTATAATATAATAAACATACAATAAGGATATTAAAGGAATTGGAATACAATATAGAAATAAATATATGATTGTCGGTGATTGTTATATCTTTCACTTTTGGAGTTCAATAAGTGACTACGAAGGAGATGATGAGTTTAACGGGTTATTAATATGTTTAAAAAAATCGGTCTTTTTTTAAGCTGATGGCCTTCCATTAAGTGGAGGGTATGTTTAAAAGGTTTGGTTAACGGTAAGGGTAGATTTGGCCCGATAGTATAACGGAGGATAGAAGTGAAAAATATATCAAAGTAAAGGGGTATATATGGCCATTTTCCCTTTATTATTTTGTTTTATTGGACCACTAGTAAGTGTTGATGTCGACCCCTCGTCACTACTTCTCCGGGGTTAGGCTAGATACTTAGTGGGTATGTGTTGATTTACGTACTCATGCTACACTTCTCCACTAAATGTGCAGGATCTGACATGGTGGTCATCTGAGCGCGTAGGCGCAGATGGTCGGGGGATTTTATGGTGAGCTCCATTCCATGCTACGTATCGCAGCCCACATACTCTCCATCTAATTTATTTACTTTATCCTATCTATTTTATATTCCTGACAGATGTATTATTATGGCACTCTTTAGTAGATGCTCATGCAATTGTGACACCGGATTTTGGGGATGTTCTAGAATTTGTTTATGGTTTTGCTTAGCATTGAAACACTTTTACTTTATATTTTATTAAATTGTATGTACCTACGATTTTTAATGCATTAATTTCTTTATCTAATAAGACTCCTGATTTTAAAATCAAATAATAAAGTGAATAACTACGTTGGTAGTTCACCGTTGGCTTGCCTAACGGAGACATTGGGTGCCATTACGACCTATAGCGGGAATTAGGTCCTGACAGTACCCTATGTTGGGAAATACAACTAGCGATTGGTGTACCCTATACTAGCATGAGACTAGGGATTAGAAACTACAGCTAGGAATTAGTGTACCGTATACTGGTAAAGAGGCTAGGGAGTGGTGTACCCTATGTCTAAAATCATCAACGAGGGAGTGGTGTACCCTATGTTGGAAAATATAGCTAGGGATTAGTATACCCTATTCTGATAAAGAGACTAGGGAGTGGTGTAACCTATGTCTAAGAATCATCAACTAAGGAGTGGTGTACCCTATGTTGGAAAATGCAGGTAGGGATTGGTGTACCCTATACTGGCAATGAGACTAGGGAGTGGTGTACCATATGTCTAAGATAATCATTAAATAAGGAGTGGTGTACCCTATATTGAAAAATGCAGCTAAGGATTGGTGTACCCTATACAGGCAATGAGACTAGGGAGTGGTGTACCCTATGTCTAAGATAATCATCAATTAGGAAGTGGTGTACCCTATGTTGGAAAATGTAGCTAGGGATTGTTGTACCCTATACTAGCATGATTTTAAATGTATCTAAGATGTGAGCAAAATGTGGGAAAGAATTTTGAGAAGACTTCCCTTTTTAAGAGTTTTTTCTTTTGCAGAGTTTTGTTTAATCTCCGCACGAGTTTCCTTTTGGTGGTACCTACTTGTTGCGAGGTTGTTTTTCCTGTATTACTCATGTTTCCTATTTTTCAACAAAGAACAGTTGTTAGTTTGTAGTGGGGGGTGGTTTGTGGCCTTGAGTGCTTCAGACACTTGATCTCGGCCCATCTTCTTGCTTGGATGCTGATTATAACGATAGCTGGTCATTTTCTTGAATGCCATCTTCACTTCCGGCCTTGAGGAGCCTTTGTATTTTCTAGACTTTCAACATAATGATTAGTAGCCTAATAAGGCTTAACCTTTCAACTTCCTTTTCCTTTGAGGGAATTTCAATGGGTTTGTTTCTTTGAAGCTTTCACTTCTAGGGCATCTGCCAATCATGGCCAATCAGGCACGACTTAATGCCTTTGCCGAAGTTCAGTGCCTATTGATATATCAGCTCGATTCAAATGAGAGACCTATAATCGGTCTTGCCGTCCTTTCTTTGCCTTACTTTGACAAAAAGTTAGACCGAAATGGATTCAAGGGAAATCTTCAATCATACAGGTAAAGTAAATAATTGGAGGAAGAATGAGTTTAAACAAGAAGTGTCCCTTTCGGGAAAATGAAACAAGGATTTATCTGAAAATATATGCGGACATCATTGAACATGACATGCTTCTTGGACTGGGTGCCCAATCCATGTAAATCGTCCAACTCTAAGAAACTCATCATAACTCTTGTCTCGAAATGGAGAACCCCTGCTCAAGACTGTGTTGGTACCGTGGCGGTGTAAATTCTCTACTCGATCAGTAACGCCCTTTGCGGGTTTTCACTAGTTGATCTCTCTCATTTATCTTCTTACCGTCGCCTTATAGTGCCCTTTGCGGGTCTTCACTAGTAAGACTCTCTTATTTTTTCATTTCTCTACTCACCATCGCCTTACGGTGCACGTAAAGGTTTTCACCAATAAAGCTCTCTCATTTTATTTCCTTCATTCTTGATGGAAACAAGTCCAAATATTCATGACCTTGAATTCTAAACATTCTTGTTGATTGGTCGAAAAGTCTTGAAAGGGTTTTAGGTAAAAGGAATATGGAGTGAATTTTAACTTTGGAACCTTTCAGATGAAACTATCACCAAAATCTCGTAAGGTTACCCAGTTCTAACCTTTGGGGGAATGTGAATTTTTGATTGGTGTGACCGAACCCAAAGTAGGGCTGCCTACATATCCTTTTGGAATCCGATCGGACGTAGTTCAATCAACATGAACATTTTGTTTTTGATTTTTTTATTTTTTTTATTTTTCTCTTTTTCTTTTCTTTTCTTTTTCTCTTTTTTTTAATATAGAAAGGTTCCAAAGAGGGTTATTAAAGAAAAAGGGTAACATGCTCAAAGAGTTTCCAAAAGGTTGATGGTGCTTGAGTAGCAAAATTAAAGTCTTTGTCATCCCAACCAGAGAACGTTCAAGCTGCACAATGGGTCACACATAGTATCTTTTGACTGCATCTACTTTTACAGTTGTCTGAGGACATTTCCTTCAATATCTCCCAAGTACAACGCTCCCTTTTGGAAGCACTCTTGTAATAATGTATGGACCTTGCGAATTTGGGGCAAATTTTCCTTTAGCTTATTTTTAAGCAACTATACCACTAGGCTGTGTGCCTAGTGATTTATATATATATATATATATATATATATATATATATATATAACAATATCAAGAGTACAATGATTACAAATAGTCTCAGAAAAGAAAATTTAATGAAACTATGTTATTGTTAATAAACATGTAGATCCTATTTATTACAAAAGATGATGTTGTCAACTCCCCACATTGGTTGATGTCTGTATCCACTATCCCTATGCAAAACATCAAAGTAGCACCTTTAATACTCTCACCAGGCACCATGTTTTACTTTCTAATGGACAAGGCAATTGTGAATATCCAAGCCACACCAACACGATTTGAACATGACCAGAATAGTTGGACTTGCAGGTTCATGTTGTTTGTACATGTCCCATGCGTAGAATCACCTAGCTGGAGACAGGCAGGAGTATAGCAGGAGAAGTAGCCAATGTAGAACTCGATCGTTTTTTGTGAAGGCAAAATGTATTGTTCGTTGGAAAATAAGGCAGTACTGCTTTCCATAGGTCATTGATAATGTGAATCTCCAAGCAACACCACCAACTGGAAGTGACCAAGAATCCATGTAGTTTTCCACTCCACGAACAATGTTAGTATCCAATGAAGTCCAACCCAACAACAAGTATAATGAGAGTAGCCAAATGGATTTATTTAAAGGTGTTATATTTGGCAATATAATGCACGTGTTTGCAATTCCATAACACCTCCAGATTAGACATGTATACATTTCAATACCACTGAATAATGCCATGACATTACAAATCATACTAATCTGAAACATTACACCTTCTAGTATCATTAAGTAACAACTTTGATCATTCATAAAGTATTGTCAAAATGGGATGTCGTATTCAATAAACATACTGCTCCAATTGGTATCTAGTTGTACCTGCCAGTAGTTAACTATACGTATAGACACGAAGCACATGACAAAATGTATGACTGTATGACGTAACAAAAGCTGCCAGCAGTAGCCTATACACCATTCGAGGCAACTATGTATACTGCCATTACATTGCCAGATTGGGCATGAAAACATACCAATACCACTAGCTAATGTCCTGGCAATAGACATAAATAGACAAGCACCTATCAATTCTGAGAATATAATGGGATCCCAGCTATTGGAATGTTCAATCATATGGTAAGTAACACATAACCAGAAGCCAATCCTAAGGACATGCTGAGACTTATGCTTATACATTACAATATTCATAAACCTTTTTGAGTGACGTTTTCACAACCTACTTGTATGTGAACCTCCATACAACATTAAAGCACCTCAAGAATGATCATTACGCCATGCTAATACTACTAGAAAATACTCTAACAATGTACAGACTCTAAGCATATCAATGTACCAAGCAAGCAAGTGCAATAACAAACCTAGTATCACCATCAATCTGGTGGTCTTCTTTTCGCAATCCTAACCCTAAGATAAGGAGTTTGTGACTTTTCAAGATTGATTAGTCTCCTCCCTGCACTAGGCAGTTCAGAAAAGGAATGGAATTCAGTTGTACCTGCGAAAGAGAAAACAATGTTAGTTATAAAATTTGCAATTGTGTTGCCCTCTCTGAAAACATGTTGAAAACTCACATTAAATTGATCCTGCATCTCCTTAATTTTCTTCACTTCTGCCACTAAACTCCAAGGTGGATCCCGTTCTCCTTCAATAACCTTCTTCATCAGCAATGAGTCAGTCTCCAAAATGAGAGGGTGAAGCTACTGCTCCATACAGTATTCCAAGCCTTGTACGATAGCCTTAGCCTCAGCTACAACATTTGTTGTTATCCCTAAGTCCACAGACCTTGCATACACCAAATCTACTGCTTTGTTTATCACACAAAAGCCTAGTGAACTAGGACCAGGGTTCCCTTTTGAAGCTTCGTCAGTATTGCATTTGAACCATCCTGCATATGGCGCCTGCCATGTGATTGTCCTAGTAACAAGAATAGGTTTATATCCCTCCAGGTAGATTATCATATCTGGCCAAAGCAATGGCATGTTTGACAACCATGGATACCTCATCCTTCCCAAATAATGCAATATTTTGTTAACTTCATGTATGACTCTACTGGTTGATACTGTTCCTCCATACTTTCCTGTGTTCCTCCTTTTCCACCACTCCCATGTAGTTATGGCTAGTGCTTCCTGAAATAGTGGCTTTACTTTTTAACAACACTTAGTATTCAACCAAGCCCTTATCACTTGTTTCAGCTACACCAATGATATATTAATCCCAGCTGCCCCTAAAAATGTCCTACAAACCTTATTAGCTATAGGGTTGGTTAAAAATATATGCTCAATTGTTTCCTCCTGGGGATGATGACAACACCAGCATCTAGACATGACTATGTACCCTTGTCTTCTCCATAAATCATCAGTAGCCACCTTGCGCTTCCATAATCTCCACAAGAAGAATAATATCTTGAATGGAAAACCTTTGATCCACATATTTTTAAACTCCTGATTAGGATGTGCTCTATGTCTAAGAATCTGCCAAGAACTCCCTAGAGTGAATTTTTCAGAAACTGTTGGCATCCAGTATGGCTTATCCCATAATTCTTCACTGCCTCCATACTGGACATTTTGCATAATACGCTCTGCAATTTCTTCTGTAAAACTTTGATCAATCAAATGTTCATTCCATGTTCCTTCTTGCCTTAGTTCAGCCACCTATTGTAAATCCTCATTAAGTGAAAAATATGGGGGTAAAACATGATATAATGCTCCTACTCCAGTCCAATTTTCGTGCCATATGTTTGTTGTTCCACTCTCCATTTCCCACAATATTTCATGTTTCACATCTTCCCTAGTATTCAGTATTTCTTTCCAAACATGAGAGCCTTGTCTAAATTGCACCACTGTTGGTAATTCCTTTTTGCAGTATTTATTCCACATGAAGTTAGTCCACAGTGATTTAGCAGTTCTAAACCTCCATCACAGTTTAGAAAACAAAGCTTCTGATACATCATGGGAGACTTAAACCCTAAGCCACCTTCTTCTTTAGGAAGACATAGATTCTACCAGGAAGCCCAATGTCTTCTCCTACCTTCCTCTTTGGTGCTCCAAAAGAAATGTGCAAAGATTTTATGCAAGTGCTCAATAATGTTGTTAGGGGGATCCTACACTGATAGTAGGTGCACTGGCAAACTTTGCAACACACTGGTAATTAGTGTTGACTTTCCTCCAAATGATAGAAGTTTTCCTTTCCAAGAATGCAAACTAGCCTTTATTTTAGTTACAAGATCATCATAGTAATCCTTTCTCCTTCTATTGTAGAAGATTAGACACCCTAAATATGTGAATGGGAACTCTCCTCTAGCAAAACCTGTAATGTCACCTACCCCCTAGAATAAAGCATGTGCAACATTGGCATGCATATAATAAGAGCTCTTAGCTTTGTTGATCAGTTGGCCTGACACCTGTTCATATCTTCCCAGTATTTCCATGATCTTACTCAATGAAGGGGGATGAGCTAAGGCAAATATTATTGTATCATCAGCATATGCCAAGTGGTTCAAAGGATCAGACCACTTTGGCATACCAAATTCAACAAATGACTTATCTTCAAAGAGCTTATTCAAAGACCTAGGCAGTACCTCAGCTGACAAAATAAATAAGGCAGGAGATAAAGGATTACCTTTCTTCACTCCCCTTGTTGACTTAACGAAACATGAGGGTTGTCCATTCACCAAAACTGAATACTAGTTGTTTGACACCATATTCCATACCATATTAATAAATATTTCTGCAAATCCCATTCTTCTTATTATATGTAACAAATATTTCCATGAAACCCTATCATATGCCTTTGCCATATCCAGCTTAATGATAACATTGGCAGGTTTGCCTCTCAATCTTATGTCAGTGACAATTTCCTCAGTGAGTAGTATGTTCTCAAATATGCTCCTCCCTTTCACAAATCTAGGCTGATTAGGACATATTAGAGAAGGCAGGAACTGCTCCAGTTTATCATGTAGGACTCTAGAAAACATTTTATTGATAAAGTTGCTCAGACTTATTGGTCTTAAGTCTGAGAAGGTCTACACCCTGGGCTTCTTTGGTAGAAACACCAAATTAGTATGAGTAATAGACTTAGGCAAAGGTGCACTACCATAGAAATGCATTATCATATTATGCATGTCATAGCCAATTACTTTCCAACATTCTTGATAAAATAGTAGTCCAGTAAATCCATCAGAACCACTGGCACTATCTCCACTTAGCTTAAAAATTGCTGCCTTAACTTCCTCTAGGGTTGGAAATCTACACAACTCCAAGTTTTGCTCCAAAGTAACTATAGTAGGTAAATTCTCCAGCATAGAAAAATCTGTAGGATTCCCTTCATTAGTAAACTGCCTTTGATAGAATTCAATTGCAGCATTAGCCATTTGTTCTTGATCTTCCAACCAATTGCCATCTACATTTTGGATCCTTTCCATTTACAGCTTCTTTCTTTTTCCATTGACATGGATGTGAAATAAATTAGTGTTCCTATCACCCTCTGCAAACCATATCATCCCAGCTTTTTGCTTCCAGTATTGATCCTCTATACTAAAGTATTTCTTTAATTCTGCCTGAGCTTTTTGAAGGACTATTATGTTCTCAATTGTTGGTTCCTCCTCAAACAGCATATCTTTGACATTCACAATGTCTTCCAATATAGCCAGTTGCTTGAAAATGTCTCCAAAAGTATCCCTTCTCCATTTAGATTATGTTTCCCTTGCCTTCTTTAGTTTATGCTTTAACATTAGAAATGGATCTCCAATGAAATCAACATTCCAATTCTGCCTCACCATCTCGTTAAATGTAGCATGTTTTGTCCAAAAATTCAAGAATTTGAAACGCTTGACAAAGTTTGTGGTTTGTTCCCCACAAGTCATTAGCAATGGTGCATGATTTGTGCCTGTCCTGATCAAGTGCTCCACTTCAGTTGTTGTAAATAGGTGCTGAAATTGTAGGTTGACAAAAATGCACTCTAAATTAGGTCTTCCATTCCACCATGTAAATGGGCTTCCTTTATAATCATGATCAAACAAACCATATGAGTTTACACAAAAAGCAAAGCCCCCATATTCAGGTGGATACACTGAACGACCCCCTATCTTTTCATCTTCATGTAATACCACATTAAAGTCACCTCCCACTAAACAAGGTAATTCCATGTAACTTTCTAAGTAATACAAGCTATACCATAATTCCAATCTCTCCACACATGAGCATTTTGCATACACAAAGGTCATCAAAATGTGCTGGACAAGATCATGGTGGAACACCCTTACAGTCACTTGTTGAGCAATTTCTGTAACCAACTCCAATTCAACCACGGCGTCGAAGAACAACCATATCTTCCCATTCAAATTTGAGAAGGCAGTTTCCATATTCAATCGGCTCCTATATCTTTGTATATGCCCTAAATTCTGAAAAGGCCCCATTAGAGCTATCACGCAGAAATTGTGCTCCCTTTGCATATTGATTACCCTAAGAAAGGCCTGTTGAGTATTGACAGACCTAATATTCCAAATTAATGTCTTGATCATCATTTAGTCTGTGATGCAGCCCTTCTGCGCGGGATCCTTTTTTCTTGCAGAATTTCTTTGGTTTGGCCTTGTTTCCTTCCTTTTTTACCACTCTTATCAGCATCTCTGGGTGATAAATTTGCTTCCTTTGTTACTGCCTTAAAGTTTCCTGTTATTGATTCATCATCCTTTTCCTCTCCACAGGTAACAGGGTCAGATGTTTCCTGCTGAATCTCCAGTGGTGTAGCATTGTGTGTTACCAGTTCATGCAGGACTTGTAAAGGTGACTTAAGAGGCATGTTTATCTGAATATGTAGTGGCATTCTAGTTCCAGAAGCATAAGCCAGTGGAGTTATCTCAACTGCATATAGTTGATGAGGAACCAAAGCATGTTTTGGTTCAACAAAAGTTGTCTCCTCCAGCATCGTTGAGTCTAGACCTCCAGTTCCCACTGCTTTCTGTACCATTCTAAATTGTAGATCATAAATGTTACCTAGACTTGGTTTCATTGTTGATTTGGTCGGTGAGATTACTGTTTCATTGATGGCCAGTTGCTTTCCACCATCAATTTGAATGCCTGCCCTCTCTGTTTCTTGAAGTATGTCTGCATCAACATCCTTAATATTCTCCCTTGATGAAAGACCTTGCTGTGAACTTTCAGCATTTGATAGAAGCTCTCCAGTTAGGCTGTGATTTACAATAACCATGTTGTTCTCTTTGGCTGCCTGTTGTTGTTGTGCATTAGACCTATGATCTGCCTCTTTAAAACTTGTGTTGTCCTCATAGTAGTGCTCAAACTCATGGCATTCATCACCCCATGCGTGTATGTTAATTCTAATAGCTCTAGTAGATTGAGGTGATTCCATAAAGGTCTGTGATGGTATCTCCTGGCATGAATGATTTAGGATCACATTAAAATCTTCCTTGTGATAAACAAAGCTCCTTTGAACTCATTTCACAGTACTTTCCTTTCTTGCTGCATCTTTAAGCTTGGGGGCACTAGGATCAGGGTTCCTATTAATTTCTACACCCTTAGATGTGTAGCTAGATTTATCAGTAGTCCTCAGCAGCTGCCTACCCTGATTAGGAATGGGGTCAGGTAGTTGCTGCTTTTGTTGTGTGGCTCTGTTCTTATTTTTCTCTTTCTCATTAGAGTTATTTACCATAGGAGTTTCAAGTTAGACAACCATATCTTTCTCATTTGGTTCCCCCGTCTGAGAGATTATAGGATCTCCTGATCATGCACTTAGGAGATGTCTGGTTCTGTCACTTGTGCATCAACAAGTTGTTCGGTTGACTATTTTAATTTCTGCTGCCTGCTTCTTTGGTTGAAACCCCTAAAATTCTTCTTCTTTTGAGACTGCCATTGAACTTTGGACTGGTTATCCCTATTTGGTTGTTGTACTACTGCATTGTGATTTACTCTTCCTTGTAGTTCCTCACTTTGGTCTTCCTCCACCATTTTTTATTTGGAATTCAGATTTTTGCTTTGCTCCTGTAATAGCTATTTCTGTTGAAGCTGTATTCTATATGGTCGTGCATTTCTATTTTTAGTATGGTGGTCATTGTTGTTTGATGAATCTTCTAATGATTTTATTTTTTCTTCCTCATACTTTTTCATGATTGAGTAGTAGTAATCTTTATGTCCCAAGTGCCTATAGTGCAGGCAGTAAGGTGGAAGATCTTCATACACAACCTCCAACCATTGCCCATCCCCATTTACATCCTGCTCTTCATTAGAGCCAAGCCAGACATGATGAGGTCCTATTTGTGTTAAGTCCACTTGTATCCTTACTTTGGCTACACTTCCCTTGGTTTTTTGCATAGAGGCAAGGTCAAGGTGAAGAACCTTACCAATTGGTGATAACAACACTGACAAGACCTCTCTGTAGTAAAAGTGCCATGGAAGTTCAGGAATAACTATCCAAACTGGGACAATTGGAGTATCTTGATTAGGATTGAAGTTTGGAGTCCGGGCTTGTAATTCCATTCTTTGACCCTGAATGTACATGAATTCCCTTGTCCACATAGTTGTGTGGTCATACTCATTGTCTAAGTCGATATACATTGTTCTGGCATTGAAGTGTGCTATCTTTACTCCTCCTCTGAGTTCAATTTGAGATATGAAGCTTCTCCTTATCAGTTCCAGTCTAGGCATGGTATTGTAGAATTTACCCACTATTGTATATTGACATATGTTGGCTAGAGTGACCATGTAATCATTCTTGGTGAAGATTACAGCCGGTTTGCCCTACTTTGTGGTTATTCCAGGGGGTGTGAACTATATTGGAGTTGTTTCTGTAGTCTTCCTGGCTCTCAATTTTGTGGCTAGGGATTGGGTGATGGTAGGTGGTGATGGAGCAGGGTAGTTAGGTGGCTTATTTGGTTGTATATTGGTATCTTGAGGATTGTATGGGGCATTTGTTTTGGCTGATTGAATTTGGAACAGTTGGTCTGAAGCTGTAGGTCTATTACAAGTCTGTGGGTGTTTTAGTTTATCATAATTAGCTGAGATCTTTAGGACCCTGTATTCAGGTTTTGAGATGTGGAAATATATGTTGAAAAATGAGTTACCCCACTTCAAACTATTTGGGTCGCACTTTCTTGTTGTAAGCGCAGGCCATTCTCTGTTGGTACAACTGCCCGTGACAAACGACTGTCAATAAGTTTTCATCAATCAAAGTCAATTGTTCTAACCAGGTTTTAACCCATTCTTTGCCCTTGATCTCGGCTTCGACAATGATCCAAAGAGAGGGAATTTCAACTTTCGCATGTATTACGGCTTCAGTGCCATATTCCAACAAGCAAGGGGGCTCTCACGGATGTGCGCATGGTTGTGCAGTATCCCAAAAGTGTGAAAGGCAGCTTTTCATGCCATTGCCTGGAACTCAAGACCATTTTCCTAAGGATCTTCTTAATGTTCTTATTTGCTGCTTCAACTACGCCATTGGCTTTAGGTTGATAAGGGGTTGAATTGCGATGCGTAATTTTGAATTTATCGCATACCTCTCTCATCAAATGGTTATTTATATTTGCAACATTGTCTGTAATGATAGTTTTAGGAATACCAAAACAACAAATGATAATGGAATGCACAAAATCTACCACTGCTTTCTTGGTAACAACTTTGAAAGTGACTCCTTGAACCCATTTTGTGAAGTAATCGATGAAACAAAAATGAATATGTGACCATTTGAAGCCTTCGGCTCAATTGGTCCAATAACATCCATGCCCCAGGCATCGAATGTCCAAGGAGTAGACACGGGGTGCAACTCTGAAGGTGGCGCGTGCATCAGGTCGTTGTGTACCTGACACTGATCACACTTGCGAACAAAACCGAAGAAATACTTTTCTATAAGGAATGAGTTTGATGTCTCGAGTTTCCCATTCACCTTGAGCCTGCCGAATAAGCAAGTCAGAATCTCCCATGATCAGTAATTCTTGCACATACATATCAATTGCCATGTTCATGCCCATTATGCAGGCCTCATATTCATTAGTATTGTTGGTACAAAAGAAATATAGCTGGGGTGTGACCGGGTAGTGTTGACCTGTAGGTGAAATGAGAATTTCCCCAATCCCTACCCCTTTTCCATTTACAGCTCCATCAAAAAACAATTTCCAAGCATTGTTATTTTCGGGGACCACTTTGACGGAATTTACTTCCTCGTCCGGAAAATGAGTTTTCAAAGGCTGATATTCATCATCAATCAGGTTTTCAACCAGATGATCCGCCAAGTCTTGGGCTTTCATCCCTGTGTAGGTGACATAGACAATGCCAAATTCAGTGAGTAGGATTTGCCACTTTTCAAATCTTCAAGTCGGCATCGACTTCAGGAATATGTATATCGGGGGATCCATTTTGGAGATGAGGTAAGATGTGTAAGCTAAAAGGTAATGTCTTCGCTTCTAGCTAACAAAGTTAAGACGCAACATGTCATCTCCAACAGAGTGTACTTGATCTCATAACTGGTGAACTTCTTGCTCAAGTAATATATTGATTGTTCTCTCTTCCCAGTTACATCATGTTTCTCATAATCCATCCGAAATAATTTTCCAAGACTGTCAGGTACAAGAACAAAGGTCTTCCTGGCTCGGGCGAAACAAAATGGGCGGGTTCGACTGATATTCCTTGATTTTGTTGAAGGCTTCTTGGCATTCATCCGTTCATTTGACTGCCACGTCTTTCTTTAAAAGCTTAAATATGGGATCACAAGTGGTAGTGAGTTGAGAAATGAACCTGCTAATGTAATCCAATCTTCCAAGTAAGCTCATGACCTCTTTCTTGCTTTTCGAAGGTGGCAAATCCCTAATGAATTTTATTTTTGATGGATCCAATTCAATGCTCCTCCGGCTATCTACGAACCTCAGAAGTTTCCCACACGGAACTCCAAATCCCCATTTGGCCGGGTTCAGTTTTCGGTCGTACCTGCACAGCTATTCGAAGAACCTTCTCAAGTCCCGTGGAAGATGGTAGTCATGGCCTTCATATAAGTTGCCCTTACATTCTTTACACTGAAAAGCATGACTCTGTAACAGTAAGTTCCCTAAGGTGTGGTGAAAGTGGTCTTTTCTGTATCTTCCTCGTCCTTCAAGATACGATGATATCCAGCATAGCAATCTACAAAAGATTGTATCTCATGTTTGGCACAGTTATCGATGAGGATGTGGATATTTGGAAAGGTGAAGTTATATTTGGGGCTTGCTTTGTTTAAATCTTTGTAATCAACACAAACTCGGGTATTTCCATCTTTCTTTGGTACTGGAACTACGTTGGAATACCAAGTGGTGTAACAGACAACTCAAATCACATTAGCATTTAATTGTTTTTTGATCTAATCCTTTATCTTATCACTCATGTCCGTTTTGAATTTTCCTTACTTATGCTAGACTAGTGGAAAACCAGGATAAGTGGGAATTTTTTGCACCACTAAATCAACGCTCAGTCCTGGAAGGTCATCATACGACCATGCGAACATATCTTTGAACTCAAATAAAATTTGGATCAAGGCATCCCTAGTTTTCTGGTCATCATGGATGCTTATCTTTGGTTCCCTAACCTCTTCTGAGTTTCCCAAGTTAATTGGCTCGGTTTCATTTAAATTAGGTTTAGATCTTGTAACAACAGTCTCACTACAATATTGTATGCACTCCATAAGAAAGTGGCACCTATCGGGAAGTAAAAAAATCAAAAGTAATATTCGAGATCATATGGATTGCATGGAATTCCAATATGTGTGGGCACTAAGATAAGCCAAGCATTCATGCAATTAGTGGCAGAATGTAACGACCCGACCGGTTGTTTTGAGTATTGTAGCCCTGTTTTCCTATGTATTGCTTATTCTATGTTCGTTTGTTGTTATGTGACTTGTCGGGGTGGTTAATTTAGTTCCGGAGATGCTTCGAAATGAATTGAGACACTTAGTCCCAAGGTTGGAAGCCTAAGTTAAAAGAGTCGACCGGATGTTGACTTAAGAGTAAACAATTCTTGAATAGTGTTTTGATGGTTCTGATAGCTTCGTATGGTAATTTTTGGACTTTAGGGTATCTCCGGATATTGATTTGGAGGTCCGTAGGTCGTTTTGGCTTGAATTGGCGAAAGTTGGAAAGTTGAAGGTTTAGAAAGTTGAGAAGTTTGGCCGAGAGTTGAATTTGTTGTTACTGGGCTCGGATTTTTGTTATGGAAGTTGGAATATGCCCATTGTGTCATTTATGACTTGAGTGAAAATTTTGAGGTCAATCGGAGTTGATTTGATAGGTTTCGGCATCGATTGTAGAAGTTCGAAGTTCAATAGCTCATTAGGCTTAAATTGGGGTGTGATTTTTGTTTTTGATGTTTTTAATGGGATTTGAGGCTTCGACTAAGTTTATATGATGTTTTAGGATGTGTTGGTAGGTTTGGATAGGGTCCCGGGGGCCTCGAGTGAAATTCGGATTGAGCTTTGGCCTTTTAGGACTACTGATCTGGTGTCTGGTGAAGTCTTCATCGCGTTCGCGATGAAGCTATCACGTTCGTGTAGAGCTATGCAGGGATAGGAGGATGAAGCCGGCTTGGGAACTAGGCATTTAGCCTTCGTCTTCGGAAGGGTAAAGTCGCGTTCACGTAGGCATTGGGTCAGAGGTCATCACTTTCGCGAGGGGTTTGCACGTTCGCATAAGAGGAATTTCCAGCAGTGAAGTTTTGTGCTTTGCAAACGCGAGGCACTTTCCGCGTTCGTGAAGGAGGCGTATTTGGGCAAATTTTAAAAAACCTTGTATCGTCCGTTAGAGAATTATTTCACATTTGGACTTTGGGAGCACAGATATGGGCGATAATTTAGAGGGATTTCACTACAAATCAAGAGGTAAGCTATTTTTGATCACTTTTGTCCTATAATATTGAATACCCATTAATTTTTACACCTAGATTATCTGTTTTAAGGTGAAATTTAGGCGATTTTGGACTAGGGGTGGAGAGTAAGATTTGGGGGTTTGAGAGTCGATTTGTGGTCGGAATTAGATGATTTTGATATGGTTGGACTCATTATTGAATGGGTGTTAGGATTTTGTGAATTTTTTCAGGTTTCAAGGCGTGGGCCCGAGGTTGAGTTTTTGAATTTGGTTAAAGAACTTAGCTTTATCGTATGGGATCAATTCCTATAGCTTGTATTGATTATATTAAGTTGTTTATGATTAGATTCGAGTCTATCGGAGTCCAGTTTGCAACGCAAGGGCTTGTTGGAGTTGTGATTTGTGCAGTTTGAGGTATGTAACACTTATAAACTTGGTACTGAGGGTATGCATCCCTGAAATACATGCTATGTGGTTGGCGTTGAGGTGACACACATTCAAGTTATTGGGCGGGTGGGCGTGCACTGTGGTAATTATAACTCGGTTGATTATATGGAATTGTGTAGTTATCTAGTCTTGTTCTATCCGTGTAATCTCTATGCGTTAGAGTAATTAAGCTGTGATTCATGTTAGAAATAATGTTTAGGATGTGTGCTTATTATGTTGGGATCCACTAAGGTCGTTTATGCTGTTGAGTTATTTGCTTAAGTTGCAATTATGTACTCAGTCTTATTCATTCATTTGCATATCATATCTCATTCCCTTTTATCATTTACTATTACATCATGGTATCATTGTTCGGGCTGAGTGGTATATGATTTGTGAGCCTGTGAGACTGGAGAGATTGATGACTGAGTTGGGGCTTGAGAGCCGGATCGAGAGTGATATTTATGGGATCGGGCTGTACGTCGCAACAGTAATTTGATGGGATCGGGTTGCACGCCACATCAGGCCTTATTGGTCACTTATGTGATCGGGTTGCACGTCGCACCAGGCTTTATTGACTCACTATGAGATCGGGCTGCACGCCGCAGTAGGCCATGTTGGATGTATATTAGCACTTAGGCAAGATCCGTCTCTCCGGAGTCCGACATACCAGCAGTGAGCGCAGGTACCGTACAATGTTAAGTGATTGTGTGTGATGAGTGGGAGTTGAGACAGACAAATTGTGTACTCTGAGAGTGTGAGTACATGACATTATCACTGTGATGCATTGCATTTGACATGCATATTTGACATGTAGGCATAGAGATGTAAATACTAGTTGTACTTGGCATATTTTATCAGTGTTGGGCTTAAATTGTTGAACTTGAAAGCATGCCTAAATTTTTGTACTGTGTACAAGCTGAACATGGAAGTTCTCTGACTTATACTGTCTTTATCATATTATATCTGTGTTGTCATTATAGGATTCGGACGGGATCTTTCTAAGCTCGTAACTACTTTCAGCCCAAGGTTAACTCTGTTACTTGTTGAGTACATTGGGTCGGTTGTACTCATACTACACTCTGAACTTCGTGTGCAGATCCACGTACATCTGGACACAGTGGTTGCTAGAATTGGTGCATTATCTGCTCAGAGACTATTCAGGTAGCTGTTATGACGCCCACAGACCTCGACTCTCCACCCTTTCAGTTTTATTCTGTGTTGTTCTACTTTTCAAACAGTTGTATTAGAGATTTAGATTGTGTTGACACTTAGTAGCTCATATACTCGGTGACACCCAGATTTTGGGGATTATTGTAGTTGAGTCTCAGTTGTTCTTATCAATTATTTATGAGAATTTCATTGTCGAACTTATTAAATAATGTTCTTAATTTAATGTGCGTAGTTATTTTGTGATTGTCGGCCTTCCTAGTAATGTGATAGGAACCATCACGACATGTTGAGATTTGGGTCGTGACAAGTTGGTATTAGAGCAGTACGTTACTTAGGTCTCATGAGTCATGAGCAAGTTTAGTACAGTCTTGCGTAGTAGTACGGAAACAGCTGCACTTATCTTCGAGAGGCTACCGAACCATTAGGAAACTTCACCTTCTTGTACTCTTGTCGTGTAAATTTTTTGATTATGGAAACTAAACTTCTATTATTCTATTCTCTCACAAATAGTGACGACACGTGCAACCGGATCGAGTGGATGACCACCAGTACCACCAACTAGGGCTGTCGTAGAGGCCGCGGTGCAGCTCGTACAGCAGCTAGAGCAGCACCTGGTGAGCCACCAGTTACTCCAGCTCAGGAGCAAATACCAGATGTGGTTGAGCCGGTAGGACCTGCTCAGGCACCAGCTGTGCCCATTATGATTCCACGCCTTCAGGAGGTGTTGGCCTAGATATTGACTGTATGAACTAGCCTTGCTCAGGCGGTTTCAGTTTAGGCCACACCAGCCACCTCTTAGGCGGGGGGAGGTATTCAAACACCCGCCACCCGTACTCAAGAGCAGGTGGTTCAGGGACTTCAGATACCGGGGGTACTACCAGCCCAGTCGGTTGTAGCTGCTCAGGCCCAGGTTGGTCCACTTATGAGTGACGAGGAGTAGAAGAGTCTTGAGCGGTCTGGGAGGCTCAGGCCTCCAGCGTTTAGTGGGCTGAGTCAGAGGAAGCTCAGGATTTCTTAGATAGGTGCTTGCGGATCCTTCGTACGGTGGGTATTGTGGAGACTAGTGGGTCTCATTTACTACGTTTCAGCTATCAGGGGCAGCTTTCAGATAGTCAGAGGCCTATGAGTTGAGCAGGCCAGTTGGCCTGCAAAACCTATGTGGCATGAGTTCTTAAATCTTTTCTTAGAGAAGTTTTTTCCATAGACCTACGGGGAGGAGTTGCGTAGGTAGTTTGAGAAGCTACGCTAGAATGGTGTGTTAGTGACCCAGTATGAGATGAGATTTTTATAGTTGGCTCGTTATGCGGTATTGTTAATCCCCAATGAGAGGGAGAGTATTAGGAGGTCCATTGATGGCCTCAACTATGGACTGCGCTTCATCATGACTCGGGAGATTGCATCAGGTGCTAGGTTCGACGAGGTGGTTGATATTGCTAGACGCCTAGAGCTGGTTCGTAGTCTAGAGCGTGAGGAGAGGAAGTCCATGAGGCCTCATGGTTCAGGTAGTTTTAGCAGTGCCTCGTCTGGAGGACAGTCCCACCACAGCAGAGGTCATCCTTATAGGCCTGCTCAGATGGCTCGTCTGGTTCATCATGGTGCATCAGCTAGCCATGGTTTATACAGTGCTCATCTGGGTCGGTCATCTCTTATTGCCCTCCCAGCTCAGAGTTCATCCCGTCGTTCATCAGTTCAGGTTCTTCTGTATCGGGTCCTTCTAGTAGTTATTTTATTTCTCAGGGTCCGATTCAGTACCAGTATACATTGACGTATCGGAGTTGCTTTGAGTGACATGAGTTTGGGAAAATGAAGAGGCATTGTCCCCATCTTTTGGGAGGTCCAGTTCAGTAGAGGGTTCAGGTTATGACTTCCAGACCAGTCACTTCACCACCTGCTCAACCAGTTCGGGGTGAGTCTCAGGTACCTAGAGGTCGCCCTCGAGGGAGAAGCCGATCCATTGGCGGTCATGCTCGATGCTATGCTTTTTCCGCTAGGCCAGAGGTTGTTGCTTCAAACGCAGGTCACATGTATTGTTTCAGTGTGCCACAGGGATACTTCCATATTATTTGACCCTGGTTCCACATATTCATACGTATCATCGTATTTTACTCATTATTTGGATGTGCCCCGTGATTCCTTAGTTACACATGTTCATTTGTCTACGTTGATGGGTGATTCTATTATTGTGGATCATGTATATCGATCATATGTGGTGACTATTGGGGGATTGGAGACTAGAGTTGATCTCTTATTGCTTAGTATGGTTGATTTTGATGTGATTCTAGGCATGGATTGGTTGTCCCCGTGTCATGTTATTCTGGATTACCACACTAAGACCGTGACATTGGCGATGCTGGGATTCCTAGGATTGAGTGGAAAGGTTCTCTGGACTATGTTCCCAGTAGAGTGATCTCATATTTGAAGGCCCAACGGATGATTGGGAAGGGTTGTTGGGGCTGATATTCCTACCATTGATTCTGTTCCAATTTGTGCGATACTTTCCGGATGTATTTCCTACAGACTTGCCGGGCATGCCACCCTACAGGGATATTTTGGTATTGACTTGGTGCCGGGCACTCAGTCCATTTCTATTCCTCCATATCGTATGACACCAATAGAGTTGAAGGAATTGAAAGAGCAGCTTCAAGAGCTTCTTGATAATGGGTTCATTAGGTCTAGTGTGTCTCCTTGGGGGGCACCGATTCTGTTTATGAAGAGGAAAGATTGTATGCAGATGTGCATTGATTATAGGCAGTTGAACAGAGTTACAATTAAGAACAAGTATCCTTTACCACGCATTGATGACTTATTTGACCAGCTTTAGGGAGCTAGAGTGTTCGCTAAGATTGATTTGAGGTTTGGGTATCACCAGTTGAAGATTCGGAACTCTGATATTCTGAAGATGACATTCAGAACCCGCTATGGTCACTATGAGTTCCTTGTGATGTCTTTTGGGCTGACCAATGTCCCAGCAACATTTATGCATCTGATGAATAGTGTATTCCAGCCATATCTTGATTCATTTGTCATAGTATTTATTGATGATATATTAGTGTACTCTCATAGCTAGGAGGAGCATGCGCAGCTTCTGAGGATTGTACTACAGACGTTGAGGGAGAAGAAGCTTTATGCTTAATTCTCCAAGTGTGAGTTTTAGCTTGGTTCTGTGGCATTCTTGGGGAACGTGGTGTCCAGTGAGGGGATCAAGTTAGATTCAAAGAAGATTGAGGCGGTTCAGAGTTGGCCCAGACCGTCTTCAGCTGTTGAGATTTAGAGTTTTCTTGGCTTGGCCGGATATTATTGCCACTTCGTGGAGGTTTTTTCGTCCATTGCTGCACCTTTGACTAGGTTGACCCAGAAGGATGCCCTATTCAGGTGGTCTGATGGGTGTGAGGAGAGCTTTTAGAAGCTCAAGACTGCCTTGACCACATCTCCAGTTCTAGTTTTGCCTTCAGCATACGGTGTATTGTGATGCTTCTGAGATTGGTATTGGGTATGTCT
Source organism: Nicotiana otophora (assembly GCA_000715115.1). Lineage (NCBI taxonomy): Eukaryota > Viridiplantae > Streptophyta > Magnoliopsida > Solanales > Solanaceae > Nicotiana > Nicotiana otophora. Next base: position 174,682 of record AWOL01S0022334.1, on the reverse strand, counting down.
TGATGCATGAGGGTAGAGTGATTGCTTATGCTTCACGCCAGTTGAAGCCCTATGAGAAGAACTACCATGTTCATGATTTAGAGTTGGCAGCATTTGTCCATGCATTGAAGATTTGGAGGCATTATCTGTACGGCGTGTCTTGTGAGGTATTTATAGATCATCAGAGTCTATAACACTTGTTCAAACAAAAGGATCTAAATTTGAGGTAGCAGAGGTGGTTGGAGTTGTTAAAAGACTATGATATCATAATTTTGTATCATCCCGGGAAGGCCAATGTGATGGCCGATGCCTTGAGTAGAAAGGAGGTGAGTATGGGGAGCCTTGCATATATTCTTGTTGGTGTGAGGCCGATTGCATTAGATGTTCAGGTCTTTGTCAATCAGTTCATGAGATTAAATGTTTTGGAGCCTAGTCGGGTTATAGCTTGCGTTATCTCTCAGTCTTCTTTATATGAGCGCATCAGAGAGCGTTAGTATAATGACCCCCATTTGCTTGTCCTTAAGGACACGGTGATGCCAAGGAGATTTCTATTTGAGATGATGGGGTGTTGCAGATGTAGGGTCGGATTTTTGTGCCCAATGTAGATGGGTTATGTGAGTTAATTCTTGAGGAGGCCCACAGTATGTGATATTCCATTCATCCGGGTGCCGTAAAGATGTATTAAGACTTGAGGCAGTACTATTGGTAGAGGAGAATGAAGAAAGATATAGTGGAGTTTGTAGCTCGGTGCTTGAACTGTCAGCAGGTGAAGTACGAGCATCGGAGGCCGGGCGGTTTTCTTCAGAGGCTTGAGATTCCTGAGTGGAAATGGGAGTGTATCACCATGGACTTCCTTGTTGGACTCCCACGGACCTTGAAGCAATTTGATGCTATTTGGGTTCTTATTGATCGTTTGACTAAGTTCGTGCATTTTATTCCAGTTGGGACTACCTATTCTTGGAGCGGTTGGCTGAGATCTATATCCGCGAGATTGTTCGCCTTCACGGTGTGCTGGTATCCATTATTTCTTATAGGGGAATGCAGTTCATATCGCAATTTAAATCCCTATCCAGCTCAATTTTGCCCAAACACATTCCCAATATCTCATAACCTGGTCCGGCAACCCCCGTTCCCACCCCATTTGGAAATCCATGCCACTCCTTTTCAACCAATCATTGCACGCCACATCACCTCTCTCCAAACACTCATACAACTAACACAAATAATATGGACCATTGATTAAAGCCATCAACGGTCCACAATTAATCCCATATTTTCCTTTTATTGTTAAATCTTTTAGTGTTTCATCGCAATCGTTGGATCAAAAGGATCTAACTGCCCTCATTGTTTCCATATTAAACCTTTTATCCATTTATAATCTCCGAAAATCCAGAGCCGTTGATCAAAATGATCCAAGGGTTCCCCTCCCGTCTCTAATTTTAATTAGAAAACCAACCCCAAACCCTAATCGACTTCACCACGACCGGTCGCCTCTCTTTCCCTTTTACCTCGCTTTTCTCTCATCTAACAGACCCCCATCAATCTCTAAACCTTGTACAAATTTGTGCAAGGTTACTCGAAATCAACCCCAAACATCCATCATGTCTCTTCCACCGCGAATCGCACTGTTGTTTTCCCCTTTTCTCACTTCAATTTGAATCCTGAATCCCCGGAACCCTATACCAAAGAGCGAAAGTTCTAAGATCTCATCATCTACCCACTGTTCGTTCAAATCATCACATGCACTTGAGGATTCACGAGGATTTCAACCACATTATGATGATCTTTGGTCCAGAGGTCAAACACAGTGACCTCTGGACCTTAGCTTTGACCGATGGTCCTTGGTCTCCAACAATCGATGTCCTTCATCACTTTGTGTCGAGGTATAATCAACTCTGATTTCCCTCTGTTTTCTGTCGGTTCCCCCTACTATTATCAGCATTCACTCGTAATTCCCGTCGGTTCCCCCTGCTATCATCACCATTCACTGAACTACCCTAAAATCTATGAAATTACCTTTGGTTTAAGTATTCAGAGATTCTTCTCTAATTTCTTTTTCTTTTCTTCATGTTCGAGTTCAACTATTGTGAGTTGGTTGTGGAGATTGGATTCTTAAATGGTTGTTAACTATCTTTATTTGGTTTGTTGCTCTGAAGAAGGTCAGTGAACACTGATCCCCCCTCTTTCATTCTTCAATTAGTCATGTAGATTTTTGTTTTTTAAGTCTACATATTAATTTCCTGTTCTTCATGATGTTCGTCAGTAACATGTGACCCTTCTATTGTATTCTGCATTTGTGTTGTCCATGTTTTAAAATTAATGATGTTTTCTGATAGTTGTCTCTGTGTTGTTAAATCCAGGTACCTCGGTCAGCTATCTAATGATCAACAAGATCCGAGGTACCTGGATGTGCACAAAAATATGCAAAAACCATAGCATGAGTACGCCACATTTGTACCTAGTAAGTATCAAGACTAACCTCGGTGTAGTAGTGACGAGAAACAGTCAAGACACCTACTAGACATAATAACCTGTACAAGTATAAATGTGAAACTAACAAGGAACAATATCAATATAAAGCTAAGCATGGTAAAACAACAGCAATACTTGCAATAGAAAACTAGAAGCATTGATTATCAACAAGGAACAAACAGGTAATAACGTTGTAGAGCGAAATACAGTTTAAGTCCGGTGAAACCAAGTAAGGAAAACTAGTAACAACTCAATGAGAACAACTGCTTTCACACAAGATTTATTCAAGAGTTTTCTAGAGGTACCACGCCTCATAATCACAAATCACGGGTCCCAGTTCACGAACCCTAATCTATTGGCATCTTGTGCCTTCATTACAAATCACAACCGCATGGAAAACTCATGTGCTGCACGGGCAACTCAAGTGCCAATATCATTAATATGTCATAATTGCACGAACAACTCATGTGCTAAGGGAGTGACAATATCTCATATCCGCACGGATAGCTCACGTGCCAACAATAAAACTAGCTCATAACCAAACGGACAATTCACGTGCCAACAATAACAATAACTCATGACTGCACGAACAGCTCACGTGTCAATAGTACAATTCTCACACTGAAGGCAAGTAAACGAGAATACATGTAAATTATCAATAAATGTCAAGATTCATCTTCATAAACCTATATGAGTTATTAATTACGTGTATGCTTGTACAAATTGAGCTTCTAAAGTGAGAATTACTCATCAAAATTCATCTCGAATTCAAATACGACCATGCACGCAAGTCATAATACACAATATGAAGTCACTCAAGACCTCGAACCACTGAACAGAACCTTAAAGCTTAAAACAATCGGTCGGGTCGTTATATTCTCCCCCTCTTAAACAAATGTTTGTCCTCGAACATGCCAAGAGTCTTTACCAAGCCTTCAAATCACTGTATATACTCACCATGCACATACACACAGGTGATCCTACATCACCCCAATCTACACAAGCCCGATAATACTATCTATTCCTTCCCCTCATGCCGATAAGCCTTAGAATCAAATTTCCACATCTGCCAAGAGCCTATTATCACACAAACACACTGTAAAATTCTTAACTCGCTACAATAGCCCATGCATACACCCACACGATATAACACATCATCTTTATGCTCATAGCAACAACTCTTACCACAATAGCTGCCCATTACCAAGCCCGGTATCAGCAAACATACTCATATCAACTAGAAGCTTGTTCCATACCTTCACAGTGCTGAGAATAATGCAAGAAACATGCAAAACTCATAACTACTCATCTGATCAACAAGCCACCTCAAACGCCACCTAGGCACATACATCATAATCCAAACCCAATAAACACAACTCGAGTATGACTGAATATGAAAAGAGGAACGCATCAGAGAATCGTCAAACAAGGAAAATAGGCACAACTCCTCACGTATACCATACTACGGATCTAATACACACAAAAGAAGCAAGACACACACAACAACCATAACAAATTTTACCTTAATATGACCTTACCATGATGCATAACCCGGCATCGGCACACCTATTCACAAAGAGCACCAGGTCCCCATACCTAACTCAGAATCACGAGTAAAATAAACGTCTCATCAACTAAAGCACTCTACTAACTCAACCTTGTAGAACCAAAACCACAACACGAAGAAACTCCTCATACCTGTAGAGCACCCAAACCACAAGTCAGGCCAAACCATCCAGAGATCACATCAAATCCTATCGTATTTAACTAACCAAAAGTCCACCAAGTCTCATGGTCTACAATAGCAACAAAACTAGGACGATAGACACGGGCTATCAGAATAAAATTCTCAACATGCGTAAAAACATGAACATAGTACAAGAATCAGAAAACATAACCATATCTAAAGTAGCGTAGGATGAATACTTATCTTCGAGAGGCTAAGAAATTGTTAGGAAAACTTCACTTCTTTGATTCCTTATCGTGCAAATTGGTTAACTTCGAAAACCGAATGTTTGACTTTCTATTGCCTCACAGAAGGTGAGGACACGCACTGCTTGATTTGGCGATTAGACACCCGCACCCCTTATAGAGCCGTAAAAGGCCGGGGCCAAATCAGAGGCCGATGAGGGGCACGTGGTGCAGCCAGAGCACCTGCCCGAGCTGTATCAGAGGAGCCACTAGTAGCTCTAGGTTGGGGAAAGGCACTTGAGGAATCTATTGCCACCCTGCACTCCAGGAGACCCTCGCACTGTTCTTGAGCATGTTTGGTACTCTAGCTCATGTGGGGTCGATTCCACTTACACCAACCATATTTCAGGCTGGGGAGGAGCTCAAACTCCCACGGTCCATACTCTAGAGCATCGAGTCCAAGTTGATCAGGTCCTAGGGGTTATACCAGTACAACCTGTTATTCCGATTTAGCCTGCTGTTAGGGCAGCAACATCTGAGGAGGAGGAGCTTACACTTGAGAGGTTCAAGAAGTATCACCCTCCTACTTTCAGTGGATTGGCTTCAGAGAATTTGCATGGTTTTCTAGAAGAGTGCCACCGTATTCTCCACACCATGAGCATTATGGAGATGAGCGGAGTTGCTTTCACTATATTCTAGCTGTCGGGAGCAGCATATCAAAGGTGGCAAGTATACGAGGAGGGTAGCCCAGACGATGTAGATGTGCTTACATGGACTCGATTTATAGAGTTATTCTTGAGAGAGTTTGTTCCTCAGATCCTTAGGGAAGCATAGTGCACGGAGTTTGAGCAGTTGCGCCAGGGTACTATGACGGTGTCAGAGTATGCTGTCAGATTTAATGAATTGTCCAAACATGCACCTTCCTTAGTTTCTACAGTCATTGAGTGAGTTCGTCGATACATCGAGGGGCTCAACTATGGTATTAGATTTAGCATGGCCTGAGAGTTGGAGATAGATACCTCATATTACCAGGTGGTAGATATTGCACGGAGGTAGGAGGGTATGCGGGGCTGTGAGAGAGAGGCCAAGAGGCCTCGAGGTACTGGAGGATTTAGTGGAGGTCACGATGTAGCTACATCCCGTCATGGCAGGGGCTGTGTGAGTTGTCCAGTTCACTCACTACTTCTAGCTTCTAGTGGTTCTCCAGTTGTTCCGAGGTCTCAGGTTGCATATTTGCTCAGCCACTTTCTAGTCCACCTCCTACATCGGGTGCATTCACCGGTCAGTCCAGCCGACTAGGCTAGAGCCAATCCTAGCAGCCATGCCCACCGAGAGCTTGCTTTAAGTGTGATGATACCCTCCACATGGTTAGAGACTGCCCCATACTTAGGAGGGGTGCACCTCCACATACCACTCAGGCTCCACCAATTCAGCTAGGTCCACTGACTTTTCAAGCCATGATTGCTGCCCTAGTTGCCACTCTACTCGCTCAGCCAGTTATGGGTAGGGGACTGGTGGGGAGAGGTTGCCCTAGAGGGGGAGGCCAAGTTAGATTCTATGCTTTTTCAGGTAGGTCGAAGGCAGTTGCTTCAGACGTAGTCATTATAGGTATGGTTCTGGTTTCCCATAGAGATGTATCAGTCTTATTTGATCCCTTGATCCATTTATTCATATGTATCATCTTACTTTGCTCCTGTTTGGATATATCTCGTGATTCTTTGAGTTCTCCTATTTATGTGTCTATGCCTGTGGGAGATTCTATTATTGTGGACCGTGTGTAACGGTCGTGTTTAATTGTTATTGGTGATTTTTAGACCATAGTTGATCTATTGTTATTTAGTATGGTAGACTTTGATGTTATCTTGGGCATGGACTGGTTGTTGCCCTATCATGCTATTCTAGATTGTCACACCAAGACTGTGATGCTGGCTATGCCAGGTTTTCCATGGTTAGAGTGAAAGGGTACATTGGATTATGTTCCTAGTAAAGTTGTATCGTTTCTAAAGGCTTGGCCAATGATTGAGAAGGGGTGTGATGCTTATCTAGCCTTTGTGAGAGATGCCAGTGTTGATACCCATACCGTTGGGTCAGTTCCGGTAGTGAGAGACTTTCTAGATGTATTTCCAGCGGATCTTTCGGGCATGCCGCCCAATGGATATTGAATTTGGTATTGACTTATTGCCGGGCACTCAGCCCATTTCTTTTCCACCATATCGTATGGCCCTAGTGGAGTTGAAGGAGTTAAAGGAGCAGTTGCAAGAGTTGCTTTATAAGGGTTTAATTCGGCCTAGGGTGTCACCGTGGGGTGCTCTAGTCTTGTTCATGAAGAAGGATGGTTCTATGGGCATGTGTATTGATTATCGACAGTTGAACAAGGTTACAGTGAAGAACAGGTATCCATTGCCGCGCATTGATGACCTATTTGATCATCTACAGGGTGCCATAGTGTTCTCAAATATTGATCTGCGGTCAGGTTATCATCAGCTAAAGATTCGGGATCTAGATATTCCCAAGACTACCTTTAGGACTCGGTATGGTCACTACGAGTTCCTTGTGATGTCATTTGGGTTGACCAACACCCTAGAATCATTTATGCCCCTGATAAATAGTGTATTCCAGCCATATCTTGACTCATTCATCATTGTGTTTATTGACGACATATTCATATACTCCCGCAGTCGGGAAGAACATGAGTTGCATTTCAGGATCGTGCTCCAGACCTTGAGAGAGAAGAAGTTGTATGCTAAATTCTCAAAGTGTGAATTCTGGCATTTTTGGGTCATGTGGTATCGAGTGATGGGATCAAGGTAGATCTGAAGAAGATTGAAGCAGTGCAGAATTGGCCCAAACTATCTTCAGCTACTGAGAGTCAGAGTTTCCTTAGTTTGGTTAGGTATTATTGACATTTTGTAGAGGGTTTCTCATAAATTGTTGCACCTATGACTAGGTTGACCCAAAAGGGTGCTCCTTTCAGATGGTCCGAGAAGTGTGAGGCGAGCTTTCAAAAGCTCAAGACCGCATTAACTATAACCCTAGTGTTGGTGTTGCCTAGGGGCTCGTGGTCTTATACCGTGTATTGTGATGCGTCACGTGTTGGCCTTGGAGCGGTGTTGATGCAAGATGGTAGGGTGATTGCCTACACATCTCGACAGTTGGAGACTCATGAGAAGAATTATTCAGTCCATGACTTGGAATTGGCAGTTATAGTTCATGCATTGAAGATCTGGCAGCATTATGTGTATGGTGTCCCATGTGAGGTCTTTACCGACCACCAGAGTCTACAGCATCTGTTCAAACAGAAAGATTTTAACTTGCGGCAGCGGAGGTCGTTAGAGGTTCTTAAGGACAATGATATCACCATTTTGTATCATCTTGGGATGGCCAATGTGGTGGCCGATGCCTTGAGTCGAAAGGCAGAGAGCTTGGGTAGTTTAGCATATCTACCGGCAGTAGAGAGACCACTGGGATTGGATGTTCAGGCCTTGGCCAACCAGTTTGTTAGATTGGATATTTTGGAGCCCAGTCGAGTTCTTGCTTGCATAGATTCTCGGTCTTCTAAATATGATCACATCAGAGAGGATCAGTATGACGACCCCCATTTGCTTGTCCTTAAGGACATGGTTCAGCAAGGCGATGCCAAGGAGGTTTCTATCGGAGATGACGATGTGTTGCGGATGTAGGGTCAGTTATGTGTGCCCAATGTGGTAGGATTGCGTGAGTTGATTCTTAAGGAGTCCCACAGTTCGCGGTACTCTATTCATTTTGGTTCCGCTTAGATGTATCAGGATTTGAGGCAGCACTATTGGTATAGGAGAATGAAGAAAGACATAGTGAAGTATATAGCTTGGTTCCTAAATTGTCAGCAGGTGAAGTATGAGCATCAGAGATTGGGTAGTTTTCTTTAGAGACTTGAGATTCTCGAGTGGAAATGGGAGCGTGTCACCATGGACTTCATTGTTGGACTCCCACGGACTCAGAAGAAGTTTGACGCGGTATGGGTAATTGTGGACAGGTTGATCAAGTCGGCTCATTTCATTTTGGTAGTGACTACCCATTCTTCAGAGCAGCTAGATCAGGTTTATATCTGCGAAATTGTTTAACTTCATGGCGTACCGGTATCCATCATCTCTGACCGGGGTACGCAGTTCACATTGCATTTTTGGTGAGCCGTACAGTATGAGCTAGGCATACGGCTTGAGTTGAGTACAACATTTCACCCCCAGACAGACGGACAGTCTGAGCACACCATTCAGATATTAAAGGATATGTTTCGTGCCTGTGTTATGGATTTTGGGGGTTCTTGGGATCAGTTCTTGCCACTTGTGGAGTTTGCCTACAAAAATAACTACAAATCGAGTATTCAGATGGCTCCTTATCATACCCTATATGGGAGATGGTGTCGTTCTCCAGTTTGTTGGTTTGAGCCGAGAGAGGCCAAGTTATTAGGCACAGATTTGGTTTAAAATAATTTGGAAAAGGTCAAGTTGATCCAGGATTAGCTTATACAGCCCAATCTAGGAAGAAGAGCTTGCATATCGGAAGGTTCCTGATGTTGCATTCATGTTTGGAGAGCGAGTCTTGCTCCGGGTTTCATCCAGGAAGGGTGTGATGAGGTTCGAGTAGAAGGACAAGTTGAGCCCTAGGTATATCGGACCTTTTGAGATCCTTTAGAGGATCGGTGAGGTGGCCTATAAGATTGCATTGTCACCTAGTTTATCTGTGGTTCATCCAGTGTTCCATGTTTCTATGCTCCAGAAGTATCATGGTGATCCGTCTCATGTTTCAGACTTTAGCACAGTCCAATTGGACGAGGATTTGACTTATATTGAGGAGTCCATGGCTATATGGACAAACAGGTCCAGAAGTTGATATCAAAGAACATTACTTCAGTGAATGTTCAATGTAGGGGTTATCTGGTCGAGGAGGCGACAAGGAAAATGGGCACGACATGCAGATTCGTTATCCACAACTATTCACCACTTTAGGTATATCCTTATGCATGTTCGAGGACGAACGTTTGTTTTATGGGGGGGGAATGTAACGACCCGATCGGTCGTTTTGTGTAATTGTTCCTTGTTACCCCTTTTTATGGTTCACACATGTGTGTTTATGATTTTATGACTTGCGGTGTTGGTTAGTTTTGTTCCGGGAATCTTTCGGGTTGATTTGGACCCTTTGATTCTTGGCTTAGAAGCCTATATTAGAAATGTTGACCAAACTTTGACTTTTGTGAAAACGACACCAGAACTGTGTTTTGATGGATTCGATAGCCTCGCATCCTGATTTTGGACTTAGGCGTATGCCCGTAATTGATTTCGAAAGTACATAAGTTGATTTGTGTTGTTTTGCTGAAATTTGGCAATTTTAAGTTGAAAGGTTTGACCATAGGTTGACTTTTAGCTATCGAGTTTGGAATTTAATTTTGGGACTTGGAATAGGTCCGTTATGCTATTTAGAACTTTCCTGTGAAATTTTGTATTATTTGGAGTTGAATTGATAGGATTCTATGTCTTGTTGCAATTCTAGAGATTCTTGAACTTTACTTTGAAATTCATGCATTTTAGATGTTATTTAGAACTTTACTTTGAAATTCAATTCATAGTTTTAGATGTTATTTTTGTGTTTTGATCGCGCGAGTGAGTTCGTACAATAGTTTTAGACTTTTGTGGATGTTTGGTTTGGAACCCCGAAGGATCGGATGAGTTTCAGACATGTTTCGGAATAGATTGCATTGAAAATGAACTGCTGGTGCTGCCCATGCTCAGGTATTGCAATTGCGAGCACTAGCATCGCAATTACGAAGATGACAGTGGGTGCTCAAATATCGCAATTGCGACTACCCCTTCGCATTTGCGAAGATTGCTGGCTTTTGTCTTAGTTTGCATTTGCGAACATTTGTTCGCTTTTGCAAGGTTCACAGCTTCGCAATTGCGAAGCCTCTTGTCGCAATTGTGATATTTAAGGAGGCTGTCAGTGTTCGCAAATGCGAGGCCTGTTCCGCAATTGCGAGGGTTCGCATTTGTCACAAATGTGACAACTGTAGCTGGCATAAAGGGCTGGGAGACGGGATTTTTCAAAACATTCTCTTATTTTTGAAGCCTAGAATCGGTAGGAGGCGATATGGAGAGGAGATTTGCACCTACAAACTTTGGGTAAGTTATTCTAATCATATTCCATCAATATATCTTATATTTTAACATCGAAAGTATGTGAATCAAAGTGGAAATTTGTGAAAGTTTGTCATGTTTTTGAAAAATAAGAATGTGAGTTTTGAGAGTTTATTTGGATTCGGAATCTACTCGTGGGGTCATGGGTAGTCGGAATATACCATTGAACCCATGTTTTGACTGAGCGATCCCCAAGTTGACTTTTGTTGACTTTATTGGAAAAGTGTATAGATCATGGCTTTTTTTATTGTAATTGATTTCCCTTCCATTGTTTGATGATATTAGGTCGATTTTGGATAGATTTGAGCTGTGTGGAGGCAAATTTTAGGGGAAAAGCTATTTCCGAGAGTTGAATTGGCCTAGTTGAGGTAAGTATCTTGCTTAACTTTGTGTGGGGAACTACCCCTTAGGATTGGTATTGATTGATTCATTTGTGCTATGTGAAAGTCGTGTACGCAAGGTGACTAGTGGGTACACGAGTTGCTCGTGGTATTTGACCGGTTTAGGCTACTTAGACTATTTCCATGCTCTAATTGAAATGCCATATCATGTTCTAAATTCTCACAGTCAATCTATTCTTATTTGTTTTTAGTCTATCCTTACATACCTTAATTGACTTGTTTAACACTTGTTGTACATCCTACTTGATAAATTTCTCTCATGCTTTAGTTGAACTTCTTGCCCTTTTTATTGTTACATGTTATCTCTTTCTTTGTTGATTGTCATTGTTACAAGTTATCTCTTTCGTTGATATTATTCTCATTTGAAGTCATGTTATTTCTTCCATTATGAGTTGTTTGTAATTAGTTCGTAGTTATACATTATCTTTCTCATTGTTGAGTTATTGGTGTTGAAGTTGTGAAAGTCGTATCACTTTGAGGCAAAGTTGATAATTGTTAAGATATCTTTCTTATTAATAATTTTACATTCATTGTTATTGCTGATATTCTTGTACACGTTGTAGTGGATCCATGGGCTATTATTGTGGAAACATTGATATTGTTGATTGTTGGCAAGTTGTGATATATAAGGCTTGGGGTTAATGTGCATGCGGCGGATAAGGTGGGACTTATGTGCGTGTTTCTTGTAGGGAAACTATGTGAAGCCACGCGGCGTCATAAGGTGGGCTAAAGTGTGTGTAACTATTTCTGGAAAACTATTTTCAAAACCTATTTAAATGTTAGGCTCATGCGGAGATATAAGGAAATATTGTGATTGAAATTGAGAAATATGAATACGAGGCGATACCTCGGTTGTGATGTTTATTGTACATGAGGTGGTACCTCATTGTGACTCTTATTGTTTAACTCATATTGCAAAAAGTTTTGGTGGGAACATTTCTTGTTGTTTTGTTCGCAGTTGTTGTTTGTATAAGATCATTATGGTTCACTTTAGTTTCTTCCTTTATGTTATTTCCATGCTTAAAACTTTGGTATTAGTTCATGCTATTAACTTGTTTCGTATCACTTATTTCTCCACTTTCCATTATTATTCGTTCTTATGTTTTCATATTCTTTATTTATATCCTAGTAGGTGTCTTGACCTGACCTCGTCACTACTCTACCAAGGTTAGGCTCGATACTTACTAGAACTGTTGTGGTGTACTCATACTATGTTTCTGTATATCTTTTTGTGCAGATCCAGGTACGTCTACCTGTGTTGGAAGCTAGAGTTGATTTGAGTTGCTGTTTTTGGGAGACTTCAAGGTATACCTGCTCCACGTCTACAGGACTCGGAGTCACCTTCCTTTACCTTTACTCCTATTGTATTTTTAATTTAGACAGTGATGTAGTAGACACTTTAGCTTACGCTGTAGAGCTTATGACTCAATTTCACCGGTCTTGGAGAGTGTATTGTTGAGATTCTATTTTTCGGAGTTTATGTGACTTTATCAGGCTTGTTTTAGTATTTTGTTCATTATATCTTTCAAGTTGTTATCAAATGTTAGGCTTATCTAGTCGTAGAGACTAGGTGCCATCACGACATCCTACGGAGGGAAATTGGGGTCATGACAAAATTAACATATGATCAATTTTGTCCCGACATGACAGAGTAGGGAACAAGGAGGTTTTGAATATTGCGGCCGAATTTTGGTTTCCGCATTGCCAACATATCTCGGGCTTAACAAGAATCATGTCGCGTGTAGGCCTGGGATGAAATTGAGTGCTACTTGTTGATTGTAGCCTCATGGAGTGAAAGACAAAGGACACATATGTTCAAGCGCAAACATGATTAGTGTGACCTTGGCATTGCTTCTAAACTTTCCCCAGTGTCGAATCATGATGAAACTGGGATATGGATATTGGATGTGATTGATATGGACTAATGGACTATGATGTGGGTACGACCTAACTCTTGCCGAATTTCCTACATATCTTGAGTGTAACAAGAATCAAGCCAATTGTAGTTCGAGAAATTGGTTGAGAAACAAAATAGAGTGGATTTGATTTTTGATTTTTGACTTTGAAATTGCCCCAACATCAAGTTGTGATGATACTGGAAGTTTATTATAATAGCAGGATACGGACTATCCACACACCCCTGTGATAAATGAGATATAAACTACATGACTCTTAGGAGCATGCCACCGACTGATGTTGAAAAGCTCCATGTTTGTCCCCAAAATATTCCCCAGTTTGATACTAGAAGATAATTACACATTGTGTCACATCCTTTTCTGTTGATAGAGTTGACGTGGTGTGGACTATACTTTCACTTGGCCAGAGAAAAGTTAATTGTAATGGGTCGAATGATGTGTGTGGTTTTGATAAGAGGATATTGTAATTTTTTCATTTTGAATAAAATGGGGTCCTAGGTTGGAACTCTGATTTAAAAGAAATCTAGGTTGGGTACCGGTCCGAAGTGATCAGAGCATATGTTTTGAAAGAGATCCGGGATGGGAACCCGGTCCGAAGTGATCAAAAAATTTGATTCGAAGGTTAGAGGGGATGCATACCATTTGAAGTTGTCGGAGTATTTGTCTTTGAAGGTTAGACAGGTTGTGTGCCATTTTGAAGTTGTCATAATACAGGGGGTTTATTTTAATTGCGGGATACGGACTACCTACACACCCCTATGACAAATGATATATAAACTACATGATGTTTAGGAGCATGCCACTGACTGATATTGAAGAGTTCGACGTTTGTCCCAAAAATTAGCCCCAGTTGATACTAGAAAATAATTACACATTGTGTCGCATCCTTTTCTGTTGATAGAGTTCACGTGGTGTGGACTGTACTTCTGCTTGGCCTGAGAAAGGTGAATTGTAATGGGTCGAATGATGTGTGTGGTTTTTATGTGAGGATAATATAATTTTTCTTTTTGAATAAAATAGGGTCACAGGTTGAAACTCTAATTTGAAAGTAATCTGGGTTGAGTATCGGTCCGAATTGATCGGAGCCTTTTGTTTGAAAGAAATTCGGACTAGGTACGGGTCCGAAGTGATCAGAGCACTTGATTGGAAGGTTAGAGGGGTCGTGTACCATTCGAAGTTGTCGGAGCATTTGTCTTTGAAGGTTAGACGGGCTATGTACCATTCCAAAGTTGTCAGAGAATTTTTCTTTGAAGGTCAGACGGGCTATGCATTGTTCCCAAGTTGTTGGGGCATTTGTCTTTGAAGGCTAGACGGGTTATGTACCATTCGAAGTTGTCGGATCATTTGTCTTTGAAGGTTAGACAGGTTGTATACTGTTCTGAAGTTGTCAGAGCACTTGCCTTTGAAGGTTAGACGGGTTGTGTACCGTTCGAAGTTGTCGGAACACTTTTATTTGAAGGTTAGATGGTTTGTGTACTATTTTGAAGCTGTCTGAGCACTTGTCTTTGAAGGTTAGACGGGATGTGTACCATTGCTAAGTTGTCCGAGCATTTGTGTTTGAAGGTTAGATGGGTTGTGTACCGTTTCGAAGATGTCGGAGCATTTGTATTTGAAGGTTAGACAGGTTGTGTACTGTTCCGAAGTTGTTGGAGCACTTGTCTTTGAAGGTTAGATGGGTTGTGTACCATTACAAAGTCGTAAGAGCATTTGACTTTGAATTTGACTTTAAAATGTGCATTAGAAGTTTGGAGCCTGTAAGATTAGAATTTGACTTTGAAATGCCCATTAGAAGGTTGGCGCCTGTAAAATTTGACTTTGACTTTAAAATGCCCATTAGAAGGTGGGTGCCTGTAAAATTTGAATTTGACTTTGAAATGCCCATTAGAATGTGGGAGCCTGTAAAATTTAACTTTGACTTTGAAATGTCAATTAGAAGGTGGGAGCCTATAAAAGCAAGAAGTTAGCTTTCCTATGCAAGAAAATTGCTAAAACAATTTTGCTAGTCTCTTTTTCATTGTTTTTTGCATTGTTTTGTTGTTTTTGTGCTTCTTATAAAGATTGTTGAAAATTTGAAATGTAAAGAAAGACTGTGGTCTATTGATCAATCATTTCTTGACTTTGGCTGGAACTAACAATTAGTATTGTGCATAAGAATTTCTACCATACACTTTACACCAAACCAAGATTGGCTTATGGATAATTCCTATAGCTTCAAGTGGTACCCCAGATATACCTAAGTATTGACAATATTTATTCGTCTTGATTCAATCTGAAGTTTTGAATTTTGCCTATTCTCATGTTTCAAGTATCATTACCACAAAGAAAGTCCTAATTTGCATACATACTTGAAGTATTTTCAATTTAGGGCATTCTGATTAAGCACACTTACACTCAGAAATATGTTCAATGCATGTGATTGAGATACGATATACTTTGCCTGTAAGTGAGTATCCACTAATGTGATAACACTTGGGATAGGGTCATGTGGGGCTTGTTATCGTCTTTTAATGTATGCTTTGGGATGAAAGTGACTAATCCTTCTTGAGCACTACATTGTATTTGTGTTTTCGGCGCTCAAACCATGCATCGCGCTTAATCTTGTTTGTATCTATGTCCTTTTCTCTTTCTTTTATTTCTTTCAAACTTGTTAGGGAGTTCTTCTTCTTTTTTTAAGTTTCTTCCTCCCTTTTGACGTTTCTCCTACTTTATAGGAGTTTTCCCTTCTTGTTGGAGCTTGTCCTCTTTTTGTTTTCTTTTTTTCGAAGCTTTTCCACCTTTTGGGATTTGTGGAGTTGTCCTCCTTTTGTTGGATCCTTTTCTTGATGTCGGATATTTCTTTTGAATTTATAGAAGTTTTTTTCTCTTTTGTTGGATTATCCTTTTTGATTGGCGGAGTTCCACCTTCTTTTCTGAAGTCATGTCTTTGATTGCCTTGGAATTTGCGTCTTTCGCCTTTTCCTGTTTATCGCCTTCACTTTGGTCTTCGTTTGAAATTGCAGCCTTCCAGTGCGCTTGAGGAGGTCGGGCCAAAAGAGGGATAGTGCATTTAAGCACAATGAAAGGTATGAGCTAAGATGTGGTTGTCCAAATAAAAAACTTTAGGCTCAAAGGAGGAAATACTAGGGATAAATGTCATTTGAAAATCTTGAAAGTGGGTTAAAGAAGGTCTATGATCCTTTTCTAAACCAAGCGTTACTTTGAGGTAGATCTAAGCCAACTTGTCTGAAGTGTAAGAAGTCAAGATCAGAATAAAATTCTCAAACTTGGTCAATTTATCCACAATGACCCAAACAACGTCAAATCTCTTCAAGGTTCGTGGTAATCGTACCGCAGAGTCCATAGTAATGGGCTCCCACTTCCACTCTTGTATATCTAACATTTGTAGCAAACCACCCAACCTTTGATGCAAATACTTGACCTAGTAAAGATTAAAACACCACAAAACATGCCCAGCAGTGTCTTTCTTCATCCTCTGCCACCAATAATGCTTTTTCAAGTCACAAAACATCTTCATAAAACTTGGATGAATATAATACTGCAAACTATGAGCCTCCTCCAAAATATACTCTCTCAATCCATCCACATTGGGAACACAAATCCGACCCTAAGTCGTAATAAACAATAACTACCAATAGTCACTTCCTTAGCGCCATCCCATATCACAGTGTCCTTAAGGACAAGCAAATAAGGATCATCATACTGGTGAGCCCTAATGCGCTCAAACAAGAACAATTTCATAACAACACAAACAAGACCTCTGGTAGGCTCAAAAATATCCATTCTCACAAATCTATTGGCCAATTCCTGAACATCCATAGCCAAAGGCCACTCCCCAGCTAGAATGAATGCCAAACTACCCATATACCCATACTCTTCGCCTTTCTACTCAAGGCATCTGCCACCATATTCACCTTCCCCGGATGATACAAGATAGTGATATCATAATCCTTCAACAACTCCAACCACCTCGACTATCTCAAATTCAAATCCTTCTGCTTGAGCAAGTGATGAAGATTCTGGTGATCAGTTTAAACCTCACAAGATACACCATACAAGTAGTGCCTCCAAATCTTGAGCACGTGCATAGTAGTTGCTGACTCTAAATCATGAACCATATAATTCTTCCCAAGGAGCTTCAACTTACACGATGCATAGGAAATCACCCTACAATCCAGCATCAACACACACCCAAGGTCAACACACAAAGCATCATAATAGACATTATACATCCTCGTTCTTGAAGGTATTACAAAAACTGGAGTTGTCATCAAAGCAGTCTTTAGTTCTTAAAAGCTATCATCTAACTCGTTAGACCATCTGAATGGAGCACCCTTCTTATTAAACTTGGTCAATAGAGCTGCAAAAAGATGAGTATTCTTCCACAATACAACGATAGTAACCAGCCAAGCCTAAGAAAATCTTTATCTCTATAGCGGTAGAAGGTCTAGGCCAACTCTGAACTGCCTCAATCTTTTTCAGGTCAACCTCGATTCCATCACTAGACACCATGTGACCCAAGAATGCCACTAAGTCCAACCAAAACTCACACTTGGATAACTTAGCATATTACTACTTCTCCCTCAAAATTTTGAGCACAATCCTCAAATGCTACTCGTGCTCCTCCCTGCTACAGGAATACACTAAGATATCATTAATGAACATGATGATAAAAGAACCCAAAAATGGAAAGAACACATTGTCCATCAAATGCATGAAAGTTGTCAGGGTATTAGTCAAACTAAATGACATCACAAAAAATCATAATGCCCATAGCAAGCGATGAATGCCATCTTAGGGATATCTGAAGCCCTAATCTTCTACTGTGGTTGCTTGATCTCAAGTCAATCTTCGAAAACACCTGGAACCCGGAAGTTGATCAAACAAATCATCAATCCGGGGGGAAGATACTTGTTCTTGAAAGTGACCTTGTTAAACTGAGTATAGTCAATACACATCCTCATAGAACCATCCCTTTTCTTCACAAACAATAGCGGCAACCGCAAGGTAAAATACTCGGCCGGAAGAACCCCTTATCCAATAAATCATGCAACTACTCCTTTAACTTCTTTACTCAGCTGGAGCCATGCGATATGATGGAATAGATATGGGCTGAGTGCCCATTACCAAATCAATACCAAAGTCAATATCCACATCATGTGGCATGCCCGGTAGGTCAATAAGAAAAGTTTTTGGGAACTCCCTTACTACTGGACCTAAATCAACTCTGGGAGTATCAGTACTAACATCTCTAACAAAGGCCAGATACACCAAACACCGCTTCTCAACCATCTGTTGAGCCTTCAGAAAAAAAAAATCACTCTACTTGGAATGTGATCAAGAGAACCCCTCTATTCTAATATTGGTAGCCCCTGCATGGCCAACATTACTGGCTTAGCACGACAATCAAGAATAACATGATACAAAGATGCCAATTCATACCCTAACTCACATCAAAATCCACCATATTAAGAAACAGAAGATCAATCCTAGTCTCATAATGATGACGTCCAAATCCACTCCTCAAAGAGTAAGCGAACATTGTCGCATACAATATAATTTATCCAACTATGAGTCGGGGTCAAATTCCACAGAGAATAATATGTAGACGATTAGGCAAATAAGAGAATTATCGCTTATTATGCTAAGCCAAACACTAATAAAGATGTTTTGACAAATTTTATAACTAAATGCGAAAATATAAACTAAACTAGAAAGCAAGTAAAATTATCAATGGATACAATCATGGATACGTGGGGAATTACACTCAAGGAACGATCCAATGTATTTCACGATTTTACAAATATGAGCGATTTTATGTTAATTAGCCTCGGATATTAATTCTATATTAGCTTCTTCCGAAGACTAATAAGACTTCCTAATTGAATTATACCTAAAACAATTAAGAGAATTAAGCACACATGAATATGGCTACAAGTAGTTCAATCCTATCCCTAGGTAGAATGTATAAAGTGAGGGTTAATGCCTCAAGTTATTGTTAATTAATCTCTCTCAACTCCAAATTAACTATGACGACCCGACCGGTCATTTTGTGTAATTGTGCCCCATTACCCCTTTTGATACTTCACACGTGTGTGTTTATGTTTTTATGATTTTTGAGGTTGATTATTTTCGTTTCGGGAAGATTTCGTGTTGATTTAGACCCTTTGGTTCTTGATATAGAAGCTTAAGTTAGATATGTTGACCAAACTTTGACTTAAGTGAAAACGATTCTGGAATGGTGTTTTGATGGCTATGATAGCTTTTTTTGTGATTTTGGACTTGGGCGTATACCCGAAATTGAATTCGGAAGTCTGTAGGTGATTTGAGTTTTTTTGACAAAATTTGGCAATTTGAAGTTGAAAAGTTTGACTGTAGGTTGACTTTTGGCTGTCGGATTCGGAATGTGATTTTGGGACTTGGAATACATCCGTTATTTCAATTATAACTTGTCTACAAAATTTGGTATCGTTTGGAGTTGATTTTATAGGATTCATACGTTTAGTTAAAATTCTAGAGGTTCTTGAAATTTACTTTGGAATTCAGGCATTTTAGTGTTTGATTCGTAGTTCTAGATGTTAGTTTTGTATTTTCATTGTACGAGCAAGTTCGTATAATATTTTTAGACTTGTGTGGATATTTTGTTTGTAGCCTCGAGGGCTCGAATGAGTTCGAACGTATTTCGGAGAGTTTTGGACTGATCACAGAAAATCTGGTGTGTTGGTGCTCTGATGTCGCAATTGCGAGCACCAACCTTACATTTGCGAACATAGCAGGGGGGATCTCAGGTGTCGTAATTTTGACACCTTGTTCGCATTTGCGAAGACTAGGCCAGAGCTGGGTAGTTCGCTTTTGAGACTAAATTGTCGCATTTGCAAAGGGACAGGGTTTGCATTTGCGAACCCGTTTGTCACATTTGCGAAGTCCCTGTAGGCAAGACAATTGCCGCATTTGACCGGTTTAGGCTACTTAGACACTTTTCATGCCTTAATTAAATTGTCATATAATGTTTTATATTCTCATAGTCAATCTACTCTTACTTGTGATAGTTTGTCCTTACATGCCTTATTTGACTTTGTTAACACTTGTTCTATCTCTTACTTGATACTTTGATCTTGTGCTTTAGTTGAAGTAGTTGTCTCTTTTATTGCCATGTTATCTACTCCATTGTTGACTTATCCTTGTTTGAAGTTCATTGTTACATGGTAGCTCCTCCATTGTTGAGTTATCCTTATTTGAAGTCATTGTTACATGTTATTCCTTCCATTGTTGACTTGTCCTTATTTGAAGTCATTGTTACATGTTATTCCTTCCATTGTTGACTTGTCCTTATTTGAAGTCATTGTTACTTGTTATCTCTTCCATTGTTGATTTATCCTTATTTGAAGTCATTGTCACGTGTTATCTCTCCCATTGTGAGTTATTCATATTTGATATCGTGGTTACACATTATCTATCTCATCATTGAGTTATTGATGTTGAAGTTGTGAAAGTCGTTATCACATTGAGGTGAAGTTGTTAATTGTTAAGATATCTTCCTTATTAAGAAATTTAAATTCATTGTTATTGTTGATATTCTTGTACACATTGTGGTTGAGCCATGGGCTACTGTTGTGGAAATATTGATATTGTTGATTATAGGCAAGTTGTGGCATATGGGCACTTGTGGTGCGAGTCGTTGTTATGATGTGATATCGATGTGCATGCGGCAGTATAAGGATAGGGGTTAATGTGCATGCGGAGGCATAAAGTGGGATTTATGTGCGTGTTGCTAGTAAGGGAATTACTTGAAGCCACACGGTATCATAAGGTGTGCTAAAGTGCGTGTAGCTATTTCGGAAAAAATTATTTTCAAAACTATTTAAATGCAAGCCTCACGCAGCGGCATAAGGAAAGATTATGATTAAAACTGAGAAATATGAATACGAGGTGATACCTCAGTTATGATTCTTGTTGTATACGAGGCAATACCTCGATTGTAATTTTTGTTGTGTATCTCATGTGAAAAGATCATTTGGAGAAACACTTCTTGTTGCTTTTAGTTTTCTTTGTCTTATCAGTTTTGTCCTCGTTTGAATATTGTGGTTCTCTTTAATTTCTTCCTTTATATTATCTCTATGCTTACAAATCTGTCATTAGTCTATGTTATTAACTTGTTTCGTATTATTTATTTCTCCGCTTTCCATTACTTCTCGTTATTATGTTTTCATTCTATTTATTATGTCCTAGTAAGTGTCTTGACCTGGCCTCATCACTACTATACTGAGGTTAGGCTTGATACTTACTGTGTACCATTGTGGTGTACCTATACTATGCTTTTTCACATCCTTTTATGTAGATCCAGGTATGTCTGCTCGTGCTGGACGTTAGTCTTTGATTGTAGCTGTTATCCGGAGACTTCAAGGTATACATGCTCGATGTCTCCAGGCCTCGGAGTCACCTTCCCTTATATTTCTTTTCTGTTGTATTTCTCATTCAGATAGTGTTGTAGTAGACATTCTAGTTTATTTTGTAGAGCTTATGACTCAGTTCCACCGGTTTTTGGAAGTGTGTTATTGAGATCCTATTTTGGAAGTTTACATGAGTTTATTAGTTTTGATTTAGTATTTCTGTTGATTATTTCATTCAAGTTATTATTAAATGTTAGGCTTACCTAGTCTTAGAAACTAGGTGACATCACGACATCCTAAGGAGGGAAATTAGGGTCGTGACATTACCTTTTCCAAGATTAATTCGATGTTAATGGGCGAGTCCTGGGGTTAGCTAATCCCTTTACAACAACAACAACAACAAACCCAGTACGTTCCCAACATGTAGGGTCTGGGGAGGGTAGTCTGTATGCAGACCTTAACCCTACCTAAAGCAGGTAGAGAGGTTGTTTTCAATAGACCCTCGACTCGGAAAGGAGAAGAAGAAGAAGAAGAAGAAGAAGAAGAAGAAGAAGAAGAAGAAGGAGGAGGAGGAGGAGAAGAAGAAGGAGGAGAAGAAGAAGGAGAATACGAAGAATAAGGAGAAGAAGAAAAAGAAGAAGAAGAAGAAGCAGAAGAAGAAGAAGAAGAAGAAGAAGAAGAAGAAGAAGAAGAAGAAGAAGGAGAAGGAGGAGGAGGAGAAAAGCAAGAAAGGAAGAGAGAAAAAAAGAGGGAGATAAAGGATAAGTAGTACCAAATAATTGCAATAGGGAATACAATACTTGAGGCAAACAAAACCACATAACGCAATAAAAATCTAAGGATATGAAGAGACATGCGTGCTACTAAAACTATCGGTGAGAAACTAAGAAACTACCTACTAAACTTCTACCCTAATCCTCAACCTCCACACCCTCCTATCAATGGTCATGTCCTTAGTGAGCTGAACCAAGGCCATGCCCTGCCTAATCACCTCTCCCCAGTACTTCTTAGGCCTACCTCAATCTCTTCTCAAACTCGCCATGGCCGACCTCTCACACCTCCTCCTAACGGGAGCATCAATGCTTCTCCTCTTAGCATGTCCGATCCATCTCAGCCTCGACTCCTGCATCTTGTCCTCCACGGAGGATACTCCCACCCTATCCCGGATAGCTTCATTTTTAGTCTTATCTCTCCTGGTACACCCACACATCTATCTCTACATTCTCATCTCTGCTACTTCATCTTCTGTACGTGGGAGTTCTTGACTGGCCAACACTCAGCCCCATACAACATAGTCGGTCGAACCACCACTCTATAGAACTTACCCATAAGACTTGGAGGCACATTCTTATCACATAAAACACCGAAAGCAAGTGTGCATTTCATCCATCCCACTCCGATGTGATGTGCGACATCTTCGTGAATCTCTTTATTACCTTGGATAATAGACCCGAGATACTTAAAACTAGCACTCTTGGGGATAACTTGAGCATTAAGCTTTACCTCTACATTTGCTTCATGGGTCCTGTCACTGAATTTGCACATCAAGTATTCTGTTTTGGTTCTGCTCAACTTGAAACCTTTAGACTCCAAGGTCTATCTCCAAACCTCCAATCTCGCATTAACTCTGGTTCGCGTCTCGTCAATCAACACTATATCATCGGCAAATAGCATGCACCAAGGCACCTCCCCTTAGATATGTCGCGATAGTACATCCATTGCCAGGGCAAATAAAAGTGGGCTAAGAGCTGATCCCTGGTGCAGCCCCATCATAATAGGGAAATGCTCCAAGTCACCTCCCATAGTCCTCACCTGAGTCTTAGCACCATCATACGCTTTCTCAAGGTCAATGAACACCATATACAAGTCATTCTTCCTCTCCCTGTACTGCTCCACTAATCATCTTTACCAGATGAATCGCTTCTATAGTCGAAAGGCCCGGCATGAATCCAAACTGATTCTTGGAAATAGACACGCACCTCCCCACCCTAGCCTCCACCACCCTCTCCCAAACCTTCATGGTGTGACTCAACAGCTTGATACCCCTATAATTATTGCAATTTTGGATATCACCCTTTTTCTTGTACAAAGAAACCATCGTACTCCACTTCCATTCTTCGGGCATCTTCTTCGTCTTTGAAAATAGCATTAAACAACCCAGTGAGCCACTCCAAGCCTGATCGCCCCACACTTTTCCAGAATTCCACCGGAATTTCGTCTGGCCTCGTCGCTCTGCCCCTGCACATCTTACGCATCACCCCTTCCACCTCATCTACCTTAATCTGCCTATAGTAACCAAAATCCTGCCAACTCTCAGAGTGCTCCAACTCACCCAGCACAATGCTTCCATCCCCCTCCTCGTTCAACAGTTTATGGAAGTATGTCAGCCATCTTCTTCTAATAAGTGCCTCGTCCATCAATACTTTGTCATCCTCATTCTTGATGCACTTGACTTGGTCTAAGTCACGGGCCTTCCTTGCCCTCACCTTGGCCAACCGGTACAACTTCTTACCCCTACCTTTTCCCCCGAGCTCCTCGTATAAATGAGCAAACGTTGTGTTCTTAGCCACCGTAACTGCTAACTTTGCCTCTTTCTTTGCCTTTTTGTAACACTCCCGATAAGTCCTTTACTCCTCGTTTGTACTCTCCACTAGCTTCAAATAAGCAGCTTTCTTGGTTTCCCCTTTACCTTGGACCTCTCCTTTCCACCACCAGTCCCCTTTGTGACCCCCAGGAAAGCCCTTCGTGACCCCTAAGACCTCTCTAGCAGCTTCCCTAATACAATTTGCAGTCATGATCCACATACTAGTGGCGACCCCCCTAATCATCCAGACCCTCATAGCCAGCAACTTCTCCCCCAACTCCTGAGCTTTGTCCTTGGTCAAGTTACCCTACTTGATCTTAGGTTGCCTGCACACCGCCCCCTTCCTCCTACTCCTCTTGATCTCCAGGTCCATAACTAGGAGCCTATGCTGGGTCATGAGGTTCTCACTTGGGATAACCTTGCAATCAGTGCACATACCTTTATCGCATTCCTGCAGAGAAGATAATCAATCTGAGTCCTGCCCATCGAATTTAGGAATGTGACCAGGTGCTCCTCCCTCTTCGGAAAACTCGAGTTAGCTATAACCAAATCAAAAGCTCTAGAAAACTCCAACAGTGCAGTACCTC
The DNA here is from genome assembly GCA_000715115.1 of Nicotiana otophora. NCBI lineage: Eukaryota > Viridiplantae > Streptophyta > Magnoliopsida > Solanales > Solanaceae > Nicotiana > Nicotiana otophora. The sequence goes on along the minus strand of AWOL01S0022334.1, from coordinate 150,278 downwards.
CCTGATTCCTATCCCCAAAACCAAACACAATGTGCACATCATCATTACCCCTAGCACTATCCCCAATATGGCCATTTAAATCTCTACCAATGAACAGCTTCTCGGCGTGTGGGATACTATGCATCACCTCGTCCAAGTCCTCCCAGAATTGCTTTTTGACCTCCTGGTCCAAACCTACCTGAGGAGCGTATGCACTAATCGCGTTTACAGCAAACCCTCTAACTATAATCTTAATACTCATCAACCTATCGTTTACCCTCCTAACCTCGACGACGAGCTCCATGAGGTCCCTGTCAACTAAAATACCTACCCAGTTCTTATCCCCAGTGCTTCCTGAGTACCATAGTTTAAACCCGTCTATATCATGTGCCTTAGTACCCTTCCATCTAGTCTCCTAGATACACTCTATATTGATCTTCCTCTTCTGAAGAATCTTACCTAACTTTATAGACTACCCCATCAACGTCCCAATGTTCTAGGACCCAACTCTCAGCCTAGAGGCTCTCTTATCACCCTTCCCACCACTGTAACCCACCCCTAGCCCCACTCGAGGACATGACCTTACTCTCACATCGTTCACTACTGCCATTATAAGTAAGAGGTATTAAGTAATTACTACCATTAAGAACAAAAAGTGGGAACGAAGGAATACAATCTAGGAATCTGAGAGCTAAAAAAACTCAAAGGTGCTGCTACGAGAAGAGTAACACAAGCAGGCATTAGAACATTAGATATGCCACATCTAAGAAACTACCACTATGAAAACAATGAATTAAAAGGGATAGAAGAAACCTTAAGCTTAAAACACTAGTTGCAAAAGATAGAAAAACAAACAAGTTTTGTCTATCGAAAGTAGTCAACCCAACTACGGGTTAATGGCAAGGCAACCAAAACTAACAAATAATCTACCACGTCTAAGAAGCTACCACTATGCAAACAAAGAATTAAAAGGGATAGATGAAACCTTAAGCTAAAAACACTAGTTAAAAAGGACAGAAAAACAAGCAAGTGTTGTCTCCTGAAAGCAGTCAATCCAACTATGGGTTACCGGAAAGGAAATCAAAACTAATAGATGTGTACACAAACAAAAATTGTCGGCAAGGCAATAGTAAAGAGATGTGCAAAAATACAATTCAAGAAAGATGGAACCTGGATTATAGTCGAAGATGTTCGGATGCGCTTCCCAATCCGCTGAATGCTGCTGCCTTCCAAACCTGTGTGCTTAAGCCTGGCTAAAATTGTCTCTCATGCCCTGTCCAAGATATAAGACAAAAACACAAACTTCCTGGGTCGCCGCCTAGGGTGAGTGGTCTGGGCAATAAAGCGGGACAACGGAAGAAAGGACAAGGAGCAAAGGAAGAAAAGAAAAGGAAACAGGGACTACTGAACAATAGCTGTCGCCGGCAGTTTAGGGTTTGGGCGTAGAAGAGATGAGAGAGAGGCGGGAGTGAAAATAAAATGGGAGAGAGTAGAGAGGTGATGCCTAGAATCTAGCGCTACCGTCGGCAGCTAATCCCTTTAGAAACATTAAAGAACAAGAATAATTAAAACAAATAATAAACTCACTTTAATATTAATAAAAATCATTCAATACATAAGCATAACAAGATATTTAATCCAAACATTGTTAATGAATAAGGAAATGAAGAAATGAGTAAAAATGGGTAAGAAATTCTCATCCAAAGTTTTCAAATCTTTACATCCCAAGTGTGTGTGCAAGAACCCTAGCTCCAAAGCTTGTGTTTCATAATTAAGAAGACAAAAAAAAAGCCAAAGATGTCTTCCAAATGAGCTGAGTCGAGTCTTAAATGGTTAGGGACCAAAAAATGTGAATTTCCATAATTGCCCAGTTTTTCCGCCAATTTCTTCATCATGTTCGCGAAGGTTTGACTCCTAGAGCTTTGTGTTCATGATGTGACCTTCGCATTGGCAAAGGTTTGACTCCTGAAGCTTCGCGTCCGCAAAGGATAATTCACTAGGTAGAATTCATGTCTTCATTTTAGCTCTTTTTTTAATTTGTTTTCACTTGGTTTCTTCGTGGTCACTTCTAAATCACATAAAATATGTAAAATGTAGTAAACGATAATAAATACACTATTTTATCAATCAAAGATAGCAAAAATCAAAGATTAAAGAAGAGATAAGTGGGTAAAAGACCAACTTATCTGTAAACGGGAGTGTGATCGCGTTCGCGTAGGCCGATGGTCGTTTGTGCATCACGTTCGCGTGTGACAGATCGCATTCGGGGAGGATATTTTTGGGCCAGTGCTAGGCTATGCTTTGCAAATGTGACCTGCCTGATGGGTATCACTAGGCAGACCTTTAAGTTGTCACTTTCGGGACTTTGAGCTCAATTTATCATAGTTTGAGGTTGGGAGTTCTTTTTAGGCCATTTTCACCCACTTGGATTGGGTAAGTATTTTTTACTCGAATTTAATTATTATTTATAATTTTATCTTTGATTTTAGCATTAGATTGGTAATCTAAGAGAGAAAAATTGGGTACTTCGGCAAAACTTTTTAAAGTGAAAACAGAGATTTGAACCCTGATTTGGAGTTGGTTTTTTTATGAAACTTGTATATCTGGACTTGTATTCGATTGGGTAGTCAGGGTTTGTGACTTTTATCGGGTTCTAGAAAGCCGGCTCGGGTTGACTTTTTGGTTAACGTTTTGCTAATTGATAAATACTGGAGCTTTATTACTTGGAATTAATTCTTATAGCTTTGTTTGATGTTATTGAGTTATTTTTGGCTAGATTCGAGCCATTCGGAGGTCGATTCGCATGGGAAAGCATTTTTACAGTATTGATTTGGCTTATTTGAGGTAAGTATCTTGCCTAACCTTATATGGGGAAAATATCCCTTAGGATTTGGCCTTAATTATTTATTTGTATTATGTGAAAAGAAACGTGTACACGAGGTGACGAGCGTGTAAACAGGTTTTATGTGTGGCTTATGACCGAATTAGATCTTAGGCTATTATTATGCCTTAATTTGAGGATGCGCTTTATATGAAACATTCTTAATTACTTTGTGGCTACATGAACATGATTACTACAATTGATTTAGCTGTATTAATTCTTTATATTTAAACACTCATCCACATTCTTACTATTGTCATGTCCTTGTCCACGTTTTTGATAAATTATGAGCATATATCTTTGTTAAAAATTTGGCATTATTGTTTTGTGATAATTGTGGCACATGTAAGGGTGGAGTTACCTCGGGTTTCCTATGTAGCGAAATAAAGGTGGTGATATGCGCATGTGAAAAATTAAGGATGGTATTTATTGTTATTTGCACATTAAGCAAAAATAAGGGTGACATTGTTGATTATGTTATGTGATGATTTGGGTTAGTCTTGATACTTACTAGTAGCGATTGTGGTGTAATAAATCCAGGTGTTGGAGGCTCCGGACCTAGGGAGTGAGTGCTTACACTGGTCGAGAAGATTTAATGTAGAGCTGGATAACCGTCGCAGTCCCTTAGAGTCCCATCCATACATTGATACTGTTATTTTTCATATCCGAACATTATTGTATTTTGACACATCCTTATGTGTTCAGTTAGATCTCGTAACTCTATACTACCTAGTTCTGGGGAGATGTTTTGGGTATTGCCATTTTGGCCTATGTCAACTCTATTTTCGCTTTTACATTAAATTATGTCTTATTATATCATGTTTTATTGCTTTAATGTGTTAAGTGATTGGCTTACCTAGTCTTAGAAATTAGGTGGCATCACGGCCCCTATGGTGGGATTTGGGTCGTGACACCAACTCTTTAGAACTTTCCATGAACACCTCATTATCAGCACTACGAAGGTTGTAGTAGGCATTTAAAAATTCTGAGTCAAAACGGACTTCCTTTCCCTTGATAGTGACAACAAAATCATTCTTGAATTCGGTCTCCAAGGTGTTAGAGTAAACTTTCCTTGTCACTTCGTACATGGCCTTTCTTAGTTCCTTAGAAGAATCAAATCCATCCACTCAACATCAACGTTCCATGGAAGTAGGGCCATTTATCATCAAGTTAGGTCAAAAGAATGACCTTTTCCTTGATAAAGTTTTTCTTCAACTGTTTGTCATAACAGTGGGCAAACTTTAGTGAGGAAAATGTGTCTCGATCAAAGTACTCCTCTTGGGAAATTGGTCGACATGTTCCTCCACATTATAATTTGATGTCAAAGTCATTTTCAAGCTCAAAATACCTACAAAATGAGTAAACATGTTAAACACATGTATGGATACTTAAAGCATTATATTAGGAGGTATTTAGGTGAAAGAAAGGGATCAAAAAGCTTCTGGATAAGAAATGACAGAGTTACTATTATGCTTCCTAGGAGGTACTGAATCGCGATCATTAAATTGTCCATCACAATCGCGAACAACAAAACTAATTTTAGCAGATATAGGCTTATGCGTTCACTAAAATGGGCCTCGCGATCGCAGGGTAAGCAGAATTAGAATTATCGTGATTGCAAAATTTAGTATCGCGATCACAAAGGTTGGTATTTGATTTTCTTACTCATTACACAACAATCAAGCTCAAATCTTGCCCCAAAATATTCAAGAAACAACTCACTCAACACTCAACCACCCTTACCCAGCTAACAAGAACAAATTTCACACACAACATTAATATCAAAGACTTAAAATTTCAGCCCTAAGCATGAAAACCCATGGCTTTTTCTTCCACTATTTTAGCACAAAGAACCAACAGATGCGATTTTAAGGAGGGGAGTGAATGAAGCACATACCTTTGATATTACGTCTTGAATATTGAGATGGAATTTAAGAAAGAAGAGAATTTGAGATGATTTTGGGGTTAGGGAAATAGTGAGAACGGTTACTATATTTTTTGGCAGAAGTGAGCTTTCCTCTAATTTCATGTAACGACCCAGACGGTTGTTTTGTGTATTTGAGCCTTGTTTCCTGTTTTGAAGCTTTCCGTATGTATATTTATTTGATATGTGACTTATGGGGATGGTTGGTTTTGTTACGGGGGAGGGGGGAGGGGGGGTTAGAACACTTAGTTCCTAGATTGGAAGGTTAAGTTAAAAGTATTGACCAACTTTAACTTCTTGTGAAAATGACCTCAAGATTGTGTTTTGATGGTTCCAATAGGTTCATATGATTATTTTGGACTTAGGCGTATGCCGGTAATTCGATTAGGAGGTTCTTAGGATGAATGGGCTCTTTTTTTTCGAAAGATGACAATTTGAAGGTTTAGAAATTTTCTAAGTTTGACCACGGGTTAACTTTGTGGCTATCGCATTAGAATTTTAGTTCGGGACTTAGAATAGGTCCTTTTTTCATATGGAACTTGTGTGCAAAGTTTGGTGCCATTCCGAGTTGGTTTGGTAGGAATCGGGCGCTTGGTTATTATTTTAGAAGTTCTTGAATTTTATAGTGATTTCGATGCGTTTTGTTGTTCAATTCATCGCTGCAAATGTTATTTTGGTCTTTTGAGCTCGCGAGAGAGTTTGTATAATATTTATAGACTTGTGTAAATGTTTGGTGTGGGGACCCGGGGGCTCAGGTGAGTTTTGTACGTGTTTCGGAGTATTTTGAATTGAGTTAAATTTTTGCTGGTGTTGCAGGTCACGCAAATACGAGAACCAGTTCGCATTTGGGAGCCTCGTATTTGTGAGGTATCATCCGCAATTGCAAAGGTGGGCAGGGGTGGCAGGCTTTGCATTTGTGAAGCCAGTCTCACAATTGCAATGGGGAAACGGGCATGGCTGGTCACATCTGCAATCGATTGGTTGCTTTTGTGATTCTTGCTGGCTTCACATTTGCAAAGTATTAGTCGCATTTGCGGTATTCTCTAGGCTGGGCAGACTTCGCATTTGCAGTCCCTGGGTTGAATTTGCGAGGTCGCATTTGCGATCCTATGGTCTCAAATGCAACATTTGCAACTAGTTTTTAGATGGAATTTCGGGACAGATTCATTATTTCATATTTTGAGATTGGGAGCTCGGTTTGAGGCAACTTTTTAGGCGATTTTTACCCACTTGGATTAGGTAAGTATTTTTTTACTCGGGTTTGATAATTTTTCATCGATTTTATATTTGATTTAGCATTTAACTGATGAATCCATGAGTGAAAATTGGGGTTTTTGACAAAATTTTTATAAAAATAAAAATTTAAGATTTGATAATCGATTTTGACTTGGTTTTGAAAACTAACCATATATTTGAACTTACGGGGTTATAGGTTTTGACTGTGCGAGCCTGAGGTTGACTTTTATTGGCTTTTTGGGAATTGGATAAATATTGTAACTTTATTAATTGAAATTAATTCGTTCTGCATTATTTGATGTTATCGAGTCAATTTTGCTTGATTTGAGCCGGGCAGAGATGATTTCTAAGGGAATGGCTATTTTTAAGTGTTTAATTGGGGATATTTTAGGTAAGTATCTTGCTTAACTTTGTGTGAGAAAATACCCCTTAGGATTTGGCTTCAGTTGCTTATTCGTGATATGTGAAAACAACGTGTACACGAGATGACGAGTGTGTAAATGGGTACTATATGTGGTTTATGACTGAATTAGACTTTTAGGCTATTAATATGCCTTAATTTGGAGATGTACTATATATGAAACATGCTTAATCACTTTGAGAGTACATGATCATGCTCGCTACATTTTGACTTAGCCATAGTCATGCTTTATTTGTTGAATACTCCTTCTCACTTGTATGTTATTGCCATGTCCTTGTGCTCTTTGCTATTAAGCTATGAGCTTATATTTCGATAAAACTTTGGGTATTGTTGTATTCTGATATTGTGTCACATGTGGACATATTGTGTGGGTTGATTGTTGTTGTGTGAAGTATAAGGGTGGTAAAATGCGCATACGGCGATATAAGGGAGGTATTTTGTTGTGACGTGCATGCGGGATAAAGGTGGGTATATGTGCATGCGGCGACATAAGGGAGCCATTTCACTGATTATGTGCATGCGACGACATATGGGTAGTATCGTTGATGATGTTATGTGATATTTCGAAGTGTTCCTTTGATGTTGTTCACGTGTTATAATGGGGTTGATATTTTGATCACATACTCGTTTCTTAAATATTTCCATCTTGTGTTTTCACGAGTTGTTAGTTGATTTTGACATGTTATCACACGCCGCTCTCCTATTTGATATTTTGTTGGAAAAGATGGGTCATTCTATATTGGATTGTTGTTACACGCTCTACAAGGTTGTTGATATTTGTCCTGTTATGCATTCTGTTGTCAGTTTTCTTTTGATATCTTGCGCAGGTTATTTGATTAGTGAGTATCATGACTTGAATCTCGTCACTTATCCTCTTTCAAATAATAAAATATATAATCTTGTCTTTGTCTTAAATAATATGAACATATTTCCGAGCCACTTTTTATGTAAATTATTCTTTAATTGACACACTTTAGATGGACATAATTGTAAAGAACCTGTAATGGAATTATTGTACTTTCGTTGAGAGACTTAGGCCTTGTAGTCTTTTGGGTTTGGCTCGCATAAGTTGCATTTCAAGACCATGACTCTAAAGGTGGCATTTGGTTATTCATTGAAGTGATAACTCATTTTTTGGCGCAAATGATTTGCGTGTTACAATATGTCTTACAAAAGAAAAACTTTCCATTTATATAGTAGGAGAGTTTCATCTCTAGTATAAGTCTAAAAAGGATAAAAATCTTCCTTTCTTGTTAATTACTGATCCGTAACCAACATCGAGCGAGATCCGCGCCATGATATCTGGTTGGGTGTGAATATCACGACCCTCTATCCATTGTGTGTAACCGTTTATCGTGTTTTCTGAGGTCTTAGAGCTTGTCCTGGGTCCGAGATATGTCACTTTTTCAGGACCGATTATGAGCACATCGTTCATTTTTCATGAATCTCGATACAAAGGGGTCCTAGGCTCGATTTCAATCTCGTGGGTTCATGCCCTCGTTCTGTTTTCTTCACCAGAAAATCGGGATATGAGTTATCCCCGATTTTACCAGTATACAAATAGTCCCCTCATTTTCCAGAGAGTAGGTTTGTCGAAACGATGGGAAACGATAGATGAACCTCGTTTCCTTCCTTCGTACATCATAACTGAGGTGACGGATAAACCGAAATGTCCCATCAGTCGCGTCGTTCTAACTTCAAACACATGTTAGTCATCGGCTGGCTGAGTTCGAATATGAAACGTCATGTGTTGATTGTTTTTCCTCTATAAAAGCTTCGACCTTTTTTACTTCTTTCACTTTCAAATTCTAGATTTTACCTTTGAACTTTCTAACGGATTTTAACTTTTTCAAACCTTTATACATTGCTTCTTGAACCTTCATATCTTCATCTCTAATACTCATATACTTTCCTTGGATTTCTAACCTAGATCTTCATATCTTCATCCCACCTTTAAATCTTCATATTTTTCTTCAAATCTTCATACTTTTCCTTCAAATCTTCATATTTTCCTAGATCACGATGGCTAAATCTTCCAAGTCTGTACCTCAACAAGTTTCTCCCTCGTCTTCCAACCCGGCCACTTGTGCAGAGGTGGCCGCCCCAAGGTGACTCAAGAGCCTCCCAAGAAAAGCTTCATACCCGGGGGCTGCTATATCGGGGATGACTTCAAGGTCGAGAAGGCTTCTAGTCAACAAGACCGAGGCAAGGGAGCATGGAGATACATATGCTCAGTCGCAGAAGAAACTTTACCTATAGTCCGAGTGTACTGTAAATGGGAAGGTAAGGACATGGTCATCCCCGGGCCCAATGACAATATTACTACTCACGTGGAGGGGTACTTAAGTGTTTACACTTACACATTTACGCTAGCCCCGGTAGAACCCATAGTCCTTGCTTTATGCAAAAGGTGGGAAAATCCACCCATTGTTTTGGAGGATCGTGATCCTCTTACGTCATTTTTTGGATAATACTGAAAACCCTCGGTTCACCCTCGACCATCTACTCCGCCTATATAGTCCCTAAAATTTTCGAGTGGGGCTGATCAAGCTCGTCTGCTGAGCAAGCAAGGCTCTTTTTTCGAGCATCGACGAGGATCGAGGCTGAGGATGGCAGGTGATGGGCTAAAAACACAAAACAAAATTATGCTCGCTAGTCGAATATAGTAAAATATAATATCGTATCCACATGGATTGGAGTTAAACAGTATTATTGTAGTTTGTAGTTAGATTGCTATCCAAGATGATCAACAGTTGAGAATTATGTGAATTAAAACTAAAATTAACTAATAATCTAGAGCTAATTGACTAATGACAATCAAACAAAAGTAGCAAGGAAGATATCAATGGGATAAAATAGGGGTTGATTGGATTGGTGTAAGATACTTGTTTGAGAATTAACACCAGTTACTTCACTTCTATGGTTCAAGTGAGTCTCTCGAATTCACTCTATTATGTTCAAACATTTAGTAGAAACTCCTCTCTCGATTAAATCTCACCCTTACGATATGAACTAAGTTAAGCTTGGTAAATATATGCAAGAATTCGTAGTGGATTGATCCTTAGGAGAACCTCTTTCGATTATCCTCCTAACTAGGTCTAAACATTACTTCAACTAGCCTCTTTCGATTAATAACAAGAATCAATGAATTCAACCAATAAGATAATGCAGAACATCATAAATTATGCCTCTTTCGATTACATAAACAAGTGAATATATATGCAACAGTAAAAATACCCAAAATGATTCAATACATAAAACTAGAGTTAATATCCACAAATAATTCTCAAAACACCAAATCCATCAATCCCTTAAGGAAGAATTACTCCATGGATATGGAGAAATTCATCACAAATAAGTTTAAGTCAAAGAAAAATATAAAACATCCAAACCCTTGTCTTGAGTGAGGATGAATGGTGAAATCCTTGTGCTCTTGCTTCTCCCTCTTCTCCTTAGCTTCCTTAGGTCTAAATTAAGTCAAAAGTCCTCAAAATACCATTTTAATACCAAGTAGGGTCGGGCCCAAACAAATACACCTTCTCCTATGCAAAAAGGATACTTTTCCGTAGTTGGATGTGCGCGGCCGCCCACCTGGAAGTGTGCCCGCGCACTAGGCCGCGCACTTTTCACACTATTCTGCCCCATATGCGCAGTCAGTACGTGGCTGCGCACTTACCGCGCAATATTTACCATGTTTTGTTGGGAATTGGGAAAGACATAAAACATGAAAATTGTAGAACTTTGAATTAGCTTTCCAACAATATATTGTGAAGCCCAAACGGAGGTCCGAGCGAAAGGTTATGTGCATCTTACTAGACACTACACAATATGCCTGCTCGATTCTTCGTTCGTTCTAAACTATCATCCGTTGATCCCCGAACACGATTCCGGCTTAATTCCGTGGGATTTTACTCAGATTTCAAAGCACCAAATCACTTGAATTCATTCCATAACATCTACATAGCTCGAAATCACTCCTACAAGGTATAAAACACACAATTAGTGCAAAACACTAGCGATTAAGGCTCAAACTCAACTAAAGTGCAGTAAATTGGAATGTAATAATCGACTAAAACATGATATTATATCCTACAATCAACACCCCACACTTAAACCATTTCTCGTCCTCGAGCAATTAAATCACACTTTATATAGACACAACCTTACTAAGTAACTTTCCTAACTCATCACATCAAGAATATTTAAAATAGACTAAGCACAATAGTGTAACATCTTCACCTCAAGATTTAACTCACAAGCACCACGCATTATTCACAACTTACTCACTTACTCTAACATAGAGATCAAGAGTTACCTTTACTTCATGAATCAAGTGCCCTCACACAACAAAAGAGAGTAATTCCACAAACAATAAGATTCAAGAATAATGAGGAACTCAAGATAGAAAGAATTCACTCACTCTTAGAAACGACATTTATGTGCCACAAAAGATGCACCATAGGCTTGCCCGTAGTGTACTACTCTACTAATTGAGCTCATTCAGTCAAGGATCAAGTAGGACTTTTAACTGGTTGTAATGTAGGCTACGGGACGGGTAGGATACATTTAGATATAAGAGTAACTACACCTCCCTAAGAACTTCAATACATACACTTTAACATTCAAAACCCCACACTTATGTCAAACCATAATCCACCTTGACATCAACATGCATTAACTCCCCAATTTATTTAAGCACCATTACATCAAGAGTTACCACTTATCAATGAATCTCGTTCACAACAATACAACTATTTTTTTTTTCTTTTTCAATTCAAGTGGCTCTTATTTTTTTCAATTCATTGCACCTTTCTCCTTATTTCAATAGTTATACTCAAAAACCAAACCAACCACCCCACACTACAACTTTTATAAAGTTCATAATAATTTCAAGTGCTCACGAGAGGTAATTGGTTCAAATAGATTGTCAATTCAAATAATTGGGTAAGGCTTGTAATGTGGTTGTCAAAGAAAACATGAATACAAGATCAAAGGAGTTAACTACGATACATAACAATTAGGTGGGTAATAGAATATAACTGGTCTGCACCCACGAGATGATTCTGAGCTATTCTTTGAGCTTTCTCCTCCTCATAAGCAATTTGTGCATCTCTGAGTGCTGCTTCTTCAGCATCTCTTGCAGCTTTCTCTCTGAGTTGGGTTGCCTCTCTCGCAGCCAAATCAACATTATCATCATATCTCGCCATCTTTTCTTTGGTTGAGGATTGCCCAACTATTTCTATATTCTCGGAGAGATTTCTTTCCTTCCTCAACTGTCGCAGATGTTTCTCGATTTCTGGTTCGTATGGTTGCAATTCATTCCCAGAAGATCGGGTCATGCACCAATCTAACCTGTAACCTGCGCACAGTCAAAGAACACCATAACGTAAAAAGAGAATTATAAAATAAAACTAAAAACAAAGATTCCTGAATTAGCACTACAAACTATTTCAAACACTATTGACTGCCAATCCCCGGCAATGATGCCAAAATTTGGCGGGCTAAACATACAACACAAAATTATGCTCGCTAGTCGAATATAGTAAACTATAATATTGTATCCACAAGGATTGGAGTTAAACAGTATTATTGTAGTTTGTAATTAGATTGTTATCCAAGATGATCAACAGTTGAGAATTATGTGAATTAAAACTAAAATTAACTAAGAATCTAGAGCTAATTGACTAATGACAATCAAACAAAAGTAGCAAGGAAGATATCAATGGGATAAAATAGGGGTTGATTGGATAGGTGTAAGATACTTGTAACCTTACGATATGAACTAAGTTAAGCTTGGTGAATATATGCAAGAATTCATAGTGGATTGATCCTTAGGAGAACCTCTTTTGATTATCTTCCTAATTAGGTCTAAATATTAATTCACCTAGCCTCTTTCGATTACTAACAAGAATCAATGAATTCAACCAATAAGATAATGCAGAACATCATAAATTATGCCTCTTTCGATTACATAAACAAGTGAATATATATGCAACAGTAAAAATACCCAAAATGATTCAATACATAAAAGTAGAGTTAATATCCACAAATAATTCTCAAAACACCAAATCCATCAATCCCTTAAGGAAGAATTACTCCATGGATATGGAGAAATTCATCACAAATAAGTTTAAGTCAAAGAAAAATATAAAACATCCAAACCCTTGTCTTGAGTGAGGATGAATGGTGAAATCCTTGTGCTCTTGCTTCTCCCTCTTCTCCTTAGCTTCCTTAGGTCTAAATTAAGTCAAAAGTCCTCAAAATACCATTTTAATACCAAGTAGGGTCGGGCCCAAACAAATACACCTTCTCCTATGCAAAAAGGATACTTTTCCGTAGTTGGATGTGCGCGGCCGCCCACCTGGAAGTGTGCCCGCGCACTAGGCCGCGCACTTTTCACACTATTCTGCCCCATATGCGCAGTCAGTACGTGGCTGCGCACTTACCGCGCAATATTTACCATGTTTTGTTGGGAATTGGGAAAGACATAAAACATGAAAATTGTAGAACTTTGAATTAGCTTTCCAACAATATATTGTGAAGCCCAAACGGAGGTCCGAGCGAAAGGTTATGTGCATCTTACTAGACACTACACAATATGCCTGCTCGATTCTTCGTTCGTTCTAAACTATCATCCGTTGATCCCCGAACACGATTCCGGCTTAATTCCGTGGGATTTTACTCAGATTTCAAAGCACCAAATCACTTGAATTCATTCCATAACATCTACATAGCTCGAAATCACTCCTACAAGGTATAAAACACACAATTAGTGCAAAACACTAGCGATTAAGGCTCAAACTCAACTAAAGTGCAGTAAATTGGAATGTAATAATCGACTAAAACATGATATTATATCCTACAATCAACACCCCACACTTAAACCATTTCTCGTCCTCGAGCAATTAAATCACACTTTATATAGACACAACCTTACTAAGTAACTTTCCTAACTCATCACATCAAGAATATTTAAAATAGACTAAGCACAATAGTGTAACATCTTCACCTCAAGATTTAACTCACAAGCACCACGCATTATTCACAACTTACTCACTTACTCTAACATAGAGATCAAGAGTTACCTTTACTTCATGAATCAAGTGCCCTCACACAACAAAAGAGAGTAATTCCACAAACAATAAGATTCAAGAATAATGAGGAACTCAAGATAGAAAGAATTCACTCACTCTTAGAAACGACATTTATGTGCCACAAAAGATGCACCATAGGCTTGCCCGTAGTGTACTACTCTACTAATTGAGCTCATTCAGTCAAGGATCAAGTAGGACTTTTAACTGGTTGTAATGTAGGCTACGGGACGGGTAGGATACATTTAGATATAAGAGTAACTACACCTCCCTAAGAACTTCAATACATACACTTTAACATTCAAAACCCCACACTTATGTCAAACCATAATCCACCTTGACATCAACATGCATTAACTCCCCAATTTATTTAAGCACCATTACATCAAGAGTTACCACTTATCAATGAATCTCGTTCACAACAATACAACTATTTTTTTTTTCTTTTTCAATTCAAGTGGCTCTTATTTTTTTCAATTCATTGCACCTTTCTCCTTATTTCAATAGTTATACTCAAAAACCAAACCAACCACCCCACACTACAACTTTTATAAAGTTCATAATAATTTCAAGTGCTCACGAGAGGTAATTGGTTCAAATAGATTGTCAATTCAAATAATTGGGTAAGGCTTGTAATGTGGTTGTCAAAGAAAACATGAATACAAGATCAAAGGAGTTAACTACGATACATAACAATTAGGTGGGTAATAGAATATAACTGGTCTGCACCCACGAGATGATTCTGAGCTATTCTTTGAGCTTTCTCCTCCTCATAAGCAATTTGTGCATCTCTGAGTGCTGCTTCTTCAGCATCTCTTGCAGCTTTCTCTCTGAGTTGGGTTGCCTCTCTCGCAGCCAAATCAACATTATCATCATATCTCGCCATCTTTTCTTTGGTTGAGGATTGCCCAACTATTTCTATATTCTCGGAGAGATTTCTTTCCTTCCTCAACTGTCGCAGATGTTTCTCGATTTCTGGTTCGTATGGTTGCAATTCATTCCCAGAAGATCGGGTCATGCACCAATCTAACCTGTAACCTGCGCACAGTCAAAGAACACCATAACGTAAAAAGAGAATTATAAAATAAAACTAAAAACAAAGATTCCTGAATTAGCACTACAAACTATTTCAAACACTATTGACTGCCAATCCCCGGCAATGATGCCAAAATTTGGCGGGCTAAACATACAACACAAAATTATGCTCGCTAGTCGAATATAGTAAACTATAATATTGTATCCACAAGGATTGGAGTTAAACAGTATTATTGTAGTTTGTAATTAGATTGTTATCCAAGATGATCAACAGTTGAGAATTATGTGAATTAAAACTAAAATTAACTAAGAATCTAGAGCTAATTGACTAATGACAATCAAACAAAAGTAGCAAGGAAGATATCAATGGGATAAAATAGGGGTTGATTGGATAGGTGTAAGATACTTGTAACCTTACGATATGAACTAAGTTAAGCTTGGTGAATATATGCAAGAATTCATAGTGGATTGATCCTTAGGAGAACCTCTTTTGATTATCTTCCTAATTAGGTCTAAATATTAATTCACCTAGCCTCTTTCGATTACTAACAAGAATCAATGAATTCAACCAATAAGATAATGCAGAACATCATAAATTATGCCTCTTTCGATTACTAACAAGAATCAATGAATTCAACCAATAAGATAATGCAGAACATCATAAATTATGCCTCTTTCGATTACATAAACAAGTGAATATATATGCAACAGTAAAAATACCCAAAATGATTCAATACATAAAACTAGAGTTAATATCCACAAATAATTCTCAAAACACCAAATCCATCAATCCCTTAAGGAAAAATTACTCCATGTATATGGAGAAATTCATCACAATTAAGTTTAAGTCAAAGAAAAACATAAAATATTCAAACCCTTGTCTTGAGTGAGGATGAATGGTGAAATCCTTGTGCTCTTGCTTCTCCCTCTTCTCCTTAGCTTCCTTAGGTCTAAATTATGTCAAAAGTCCTCAAAATACTATTTTTCTATGTATATATACCAAGTAGAGTCGGTCCCAAACAAATACACCTTCTCCTACGCAAAAAAGGACACTTTTCGGGAGTTGGACGTGCGCAGCCGTGCACCTGGAAGTGTGCCCGCTCACTTTTCACATTGTTCTGCCCCATATGCGCGGTCAGTGCACGACTGCGCACTTGCCGCGCACTTTTTACCCTGTTCTGTTAGGAATGTGAAAAGACGTAAAACATAAAAGTTGTAGCCCTTTGATTTAGCCTTCCAACAATATATTGTGAGACCAAACGGAGGTGCGAGCGAAACGTTATGTGCATTTTACTAGACACTGCACAATATGCCTGCTCGATTCTTTGTTCATTCTAAACTATCATCTGTTGACCCTGAACACGATCCCGGCTTAATTTTTTGGGCTTTTACTCTGACTTCAATGCTCCAAATCACTTGAATTCATTCCATAACATCTACATAGCTCGGAATCACTCCTATAAGGCATAAAATACATAATTAGTGCAAAACACTAGCAATTAAGGCTCAAACTCAACTAAAGTGCAGTAAATTGGAATATAATAATCAACTAAAACATGATATTATAGCCTACCATCAGCAGGGGAGGTTCATTCGGGTGAAAACCGAAGATCTGATCCCTCCCGAGTTTTAGTCGTTCCCTAAGAAGTAGAACGCATCTCGTAAGTGTTGTCTTCCTTAAGTATTAACTTCTTTTTAATCCTTCTCTCATTGCATGCGTTCACTATCATACAGCTGTTGCCCAAGTTTCCAATGTAATTCCCCGATTCAAGGAGTGGATCGAGGGGATCTGTAGGCAGATATTGTACTTCGAGCGCGCATGGCACAAGCTTTTGAAGAGCAAATGGGAGGCTCGTTCTCATGGTGAGGTTTTTCCCCGAATAATTACCACCATTTTCTTGACTTAAACAGTGCCAACCCTATATTGTTTCTTACAGGTTTGCCTAAGACCACAAAACATAGGTCGTTGGACGAAGATGAGGATCCGTCCTCGCTTACTGAACCCTCCGTTTTGGGGTAGCCCGGGGTTGCCGAGAAGGAGGAGAAGATCATGTTTTTAATTCAAATGCGTAGTTGTTGCACCCTATTTTGCACAAGTCAAAACAATGTATAACTTATAGTACTCTACAAGGTTAATTGGAGTTTAGAGTCCCCACCTAGTATTTAAGCTATACTAGGACACCTATACTACTATGTAATGTACACTTTAATTATAGTCTACGAAGCCGTTGAGATTCTAGGTAAGGGTTCAAGTTATCTCGAGGGGAAGGTGTTAGGCATCCCTCAAGATCCATAAAATGTGGTTCCTGCAGACTCAATCAAATACACGAGGGAGGGTTCGAAAGAATAATTAATTTAATATTTACAAAGAATTATGAAAATGACGTGGAATGAAGAATAATTGAATCTGAACGTCACATGGTAAAACTAGGGATATTTATGTGCAAAAAAATATGTGCGAGAATGTACATAAAGAAAGTATGCGAAAGAGTTAAAATTTTAATGACTAGGTGAAGTCTATCATCAAGTAAGGTGTTCACAAATTAGCCAAATGACTTTGAGTTGAAAGGAACAATGTCAACAGAATTTAGTTGTAATCAAGATCGATTATCGTAAGAAAATGTGTAGAAGATGATTGATCAAGAGTGAAAAAAGGAATTACCTTTGAATAATTTTTATGTAATGAATAGGGTAAGAAGAGAGTTCATTAATATTTACAAGAAGATTATAAAAATAAATTATCTAAAGGACAGTTAATCATGGCAAATGAGTAATGAACTATGTTCATATATATGTACATGTGTGGTAAAAAGTAAAGAACCAAAATGTATGAAAGGACTTATATTTTTTTAAAATTGGTGCGCAAGATATAAAGAGTACAATTTGGTATTTTTAAAGAATAGGTTAAGTGAGAAGCTAGCAATGTATATATCTAACTAAAGTATAAAAATTTATAAAGGATGATAAACAATTTAAGACAAGGTTAAAAATGAACACCATACCTTGCACTTTAATTTAATGAATGGAATATGAAAGAATTTTGTTTAATATGAATTAACAACTATAAGAGGTTGTTAAAGAAATAAAAAATGTAAGATAACATGTAGTGATGAATGGAACATTTACAAATTGACCAAATGAATATCAATTAGAGGATACACTTTAAAAGAATTTGATTCATGTACGAAAGACTAACCATTTGAGTAAAAAGCTAAATGTAAAAAATAACAATTTACTCTAAATGATTAGCACAAGGTGGAAAAGAATAATCTTTGAGCAACCTTAGTATACAACAAATAAGGCAAAGAATGAATTGATGAATAAAGAATGAATGTGGTATATGAAAACTATGTCAACACGTTTATGACATAAAAAATAATCGTATCAATCAAGGCTACCCATTGCTTGAACAAGTGCTATAGACTCTAATAATCTGTAAATACCTCACAAAACACGTCATACAGATAATGCCTCCAAATCATCAATGCATGAATGATGGCTGCCAAATCCAAATCATGAACAAGGTAGTTCTTCTCATGAGGCTTCAACTGGCGTGAAGCATAAACCATCAGTCTACCCACCTACCTCAAGACACACCCAATACCAATCCGAGAAGCATCATAATACATTGTATAAGAACCCGATGCTAAAGGCAAAACTATACCTAGAGTTGTGGTCATGGCAGTCTTGAGCTTCTAAAAGCTCTCTTCACACTCATATGACCACTTGAAAGGAGCACCCTGCTGGGTCAACCTGGTCAAAGCCACTGCAATAGACGAGAAACCCTCCATGAAGCGACGATAATATCTTGCCAAGTCGAGAAACCTCCGAATCTCAGTAGCTGAAGACGGTTTGGGCCAACTCTTAACCGCATCGATCTTCTTTGGATCCACCTTAATTCCTTTACTGGACACCACGTGCCCCAATAACGTCACTAAACTTAGCCAAAACTCATAACAAATTCATTTTCTGCCTTTTAGTTACTGCAGAAGTTCTTATTTAATTATTCTATTCTCTATTCACAACTAGGCTCGAACCAAAGGTCCAATCGAGGACAAAATCAACGTTTAACCTAGGTTCGGGCTAGGCCATAACATTACAACTAATTTGGTCGTTTATTCTGTCTTTAACTCGTTTATTTAACATTCTTGATTATTTGTGTAGAATCAATCCACGTATTCTTAAAATCGCATACAAATTTAATTATTATCCGATTCGAGGGTAAACAATACACTTATTTTATAGAGTATTCTTCTTCTTTTCTTATTCGAATTTCAATTTGAAATTCCAACCAAAACTAATTACAGGGGTGGGTTAGCGGAGGAAGATAAGAGTCGTGGGTGGGGGGAGCTGATAAAGGTGGAGTGATTATTACATATTTTATTCCTATTATTAAGGGATCTTCTGGTTTTAAAAGATTTTATATATATAATATAATTAAGAGGGAGTCTCTATAAAAGTGGTAAATAAGTTTGCAATTAACATATATACATGAATGTTCCAACAATAAATATAGTTTCGCTTTAGAGAGCAATTTTGTTTTTGGGGAAAAAAAGTATTCTAAAAAGTAATGGAGCTGGGAGGAAAATTAAATACTTTTTTTTTCTTAAAAAGTTGTTCAAAATCAAATCTATCCGGGGTCAAATTTAAATTTTAAACTAAAAAAGAAGAAGAAAATTATAATATGCAAATATGTGTGCATATAATAAAAAGGGGAATAAAAAAGGAAGAGAAAAAGGCCCTTATTCCTTCACCTCGCATCCTATGATTTCTCTTCCAAAACCCTAAAAGAAATTCCTTCTTGCCATCTCTCTCTGACGCCATGGCCTCAATGCATTTCGCAATATTTACTCTCTTCACAATGCTCTTCATAAACCCACATCCATCGTCAGCTTCACCTTTCCCCATTTCTGTAAACGAAAAAAACATTTACGACATTCTCAACTCCCATGGCCTCCCTGTTGGTCTTTTACCCAAAGGAATTACCAATTTTTCAATGGATCCATCATCGGGACACTTCGAGGTGCATCTACCGCAATCTTGTGCTGCCCAATTCGAAACCCATTTACGGTACGATAGCACCGTGTGTGGGACCCTCAATTATGGTCAGATTTTAAACATTTCTGGTGTTGCGGCTCAGGAATTATTTCTTTGGTTCGCTGTCAAAGGGATCCGTGTAGATATTCCTAGTTCTGGGTTGATTTATTTTGATGTTGGCGTTGTCTCTAAGCAGTTTTCTCTTTCTTTCTTCGAGACCCCACGTGATTGCACCATTACGGATAATGAACTGCCTGAAAATCTCGTTTTGTTTGACAATCGCGGACGAACTATTGAGGTTTGATACAATTTCTTACCTATGTGTGCCTGCTTATTTGCAGAATGTTTAAATGCCCGTCTTGTTTGGGCATTTGGGGCTTTTCATTTTCCCCACCCGGGGGGTTTCCCCCCCCCGGGGGGGGGGGTTGCTCACGTGGCTAAGACCTTGGTTAGTCATGATCTACTTGGATGTTTAATTTTTGATACAACGTATTCATAATTCAGTGCATTTCGAGAAGACTTAACATTGATAAAAAAAAATCATGACAGTTGTTTTTAGGTTCTGCTGGCAATGGAGTTTGCAGCTCGAAATTTCTAACAAATGCATCCTTTTGAGGAATGATCCATTAATTTTATAATAAGTTCATTCTGAGGCTTGTTAGTTGTTACACTCCCAGGCATTCTTGACAAAGTGTTCAATAACAATTTATGATCTTGGTTTTGCATTCAATTGTTCACGAGTCATTCGAGGTTTTTTGCCTGCATTCATTGTCATCTGGAAGGAAGTCTTTTAACTTTCTTAGGTCTCAATTCATGAAAATGAAATTGAATGTTGATGCATTGAATGGATTGGCTGCTCGTCTAGAATTTCTATGCTTATTTGCCCACTTAAGTTGATCTTTTCCTGAAGAATAACACGCTCTACTCTTCAAAGCTGCATTTTTTTTAAATTATTGATTGATGGTTTTTTCCTTTCTTATCCTGTTTAATTTAAAATGTGAAATGAACTTTTGACAATCTTTACCAATAAAAAGTTTACTGGAATGACCTGAAATTTCTCAAGCTTTGAGTGATATAAGAATACTGCGATGACCTGAAATTTCTTATTCATTCTGTTGCAGACTCTACCAAGGAAGATAATTAAAGAACGTCCCCAGGAGAGTATAGCCCAAGCTGTTTCCTAAGTTGGAGAGGAAGAAAGCTTAGTCGAAGATGAGGATAAGGACATGTCGATGTATTCTTGGTTCTTCCTGAAGGAGCATATCCAAGAGTTTGTTTTCACCCTGTGTGATTGGTAAATCTGACATTCGCACCATCCCATTTTCCCTAAATGCTACAGCTACCACTGAGTAAGTTGGCGTAATGTTGTTGAAATGGAGGATTTCAAGGTAATGGTAGCCAGGTTCCCGCTGGTGATGTATGACGCTAGAGTATTGATTTTGTATTTGTATAGTTGACCAAGTATATGATTTTGTTCTAACCATATAAAAGCCTAGCATACTTGCAGTTTATGTAAATTGAAATAGTGACAAATGTCTAAATTTGAAGTTAAGATAAATCTTTTGCTAGCTCATTATCTTGCATTATTAGTTCTTTGGAGTCTGACAAGGTAATGAAGAAACTTTGCTGCATATTTTCAAGTCAATAACATGTCATTTTGTTATTGACTTGGAAAAATTGCATGTCCCTTACGTAGTTGCAAGCGCATGAATTTAAAGCCAAGCATATTAGCATAATGATTTGCTTAGTGTTTGGAGGAAGCTCAGCAGTCTCCTTGGGTAATACTGCAGTGATGGAATGTTTATTATTACCTTATCAACCAAGGGGCTAGAATATGTTATCTGCAAATTCTTCTCCCTACATTGGTCCCGGCCGCATGAGCGCAATAGGCAAGTTTAGCTGCAACTGAGCTCAATTTGTCCAAGTTCTTATGGAGCTCATTAAAGCATGAGGCAAAGGTGTTGGTGGGCGGACTTATTCAGTATGTGTTGGTGGGACTTGGGAGATAGGTACCTGTATTCGGTGAACATGTGCTGGTGGGGCGGACTTGAACCTCTTCTTGCGCCGGCTTTATCTGCTGTTGGTCTAACTTTTGCTATCTGCAGCCTTTTAGCAATTCGGTCACTGCTGCGCCACTCACCTGTTATGCTTTATCTTGCATAATGGGTAGGTGGTATTGTCAATGGAGAAAATGACCCTCTATAACCCATCAAAATTTTAATAGCCCATGTTTTTCTCCATTGGCACGAAATGTCCCTCCGGCCCAAACATATTACATCTAATAGCTCGAAATGTCTATTTTGTATATTTTTTGTACAGTGACAGTCTATTTTGTACTCCCTCTATTCCAGTTTATGTGAACCTATTCTTTTTGGTCCGTTCCAAAAAGAATGACCCTTTTCTAAATTTGAAAACAATTTAGCTTAATTTTTCAATTCTACCCTTAATGTGAAATTTTTATAACCATACAAATACTGTGGAACTTTTTTGACTTGTTTAGAATCACAAATTTCAAAAGTCTTCATTTTTTCTTAAATTTCGTGTCCAGTCAAACATGTTCACATAAATTGGAACGGAGGGAGTATATATTTTGTATAGTGACAGTCTATTTAGTATATATTTTGTATAGTGACAGTCTATTTTATATATATTTTGTATAGTGATAGTCTATTGTATATAAATTGTATAGTGACGGTCTATTTAGTATATTTTTTGTATAGTCGCAGTCTATTTTGTATAGTGACAGTCTATTTAGTATATATTTTGTATAGTGACAGTCTATTTTATATATATTTTGTATAGTGATAGTCTATTGTATATAAATTGTATAGTGACGGTCTATTTAGTATATTTTTTGTATAGTCGCAGTCTATTTTGTATAGTGACAGTCTATTTCGTATAGTTTTTGTATAATGACAATCTATTTTGTATATATTTTGTATAGTGACAGTCTATTGTATATAAATTGTATAGTGACGGTATATTTTGTATAATTTTTATAGAGTGATAGTCTATTTTGTATAATTATATGTATAAAGTGTCTCCCTTATCTAGAAAAAGATTCAAGAGTTCATATCTTTATGTTTCATAAATTTATGTTTTTGTTTGTTGGTTTTTGTTTTCTCCTCTTTTCTTGGTGGCGGGGTGGTCGTAGGTGGGTGGCAGATATTGACTATTGATAGATTGGATCGTTACTGTGATTGTTATCCTTAAAGAATTTGTTAAATACGTTAGTTTGATAGAATTTATCAATTGCAAGAGTTTAATATAGAAAAGGGCACATTTATCTTATACTCCTATTTATCTACATTACTAAAAAATAAGTTAAAAGAATTATTACACAAAAAATTAAAATAAATAAAATAAACGTAATATTAAAAACTAGTATAAGGGATGTCAATCTCTGAAATTATCCTAACAGTAAATTATAATTTTGCATAAGAAAGCTGAGGCTAGGGGCGGCACAGTGATTAACATAATTTATTTGTTTTTGGCTACAAGTTGTAATGTGCAATTGTAGGCTAGCGGCTATTTATAGTTTTTGCCGAGCGGCTAATTTTGTCAAAATCTCTTGTTAATGCGCAATATTATTTGCATATAATGCAAGCGATTATAATATATAAACAAAACTAATGGTGGAATAAGAAAGTAATATATTCAAAAGCCGGGCCTATTTATTATGGTTACTGAACGCCTACTAAAGCATTAATTAAGTATAGTATTTTATTGGATTATGGTATTTTCTATTAAAACATGTTTGAAACGTCACCTAGGAATTAGATTTGGGTGTAATTACACAATTTGATATATTTGTCTGGTCAAGTAATTACTCGGTCAGTATGAAATTGGGTGTAATTGAAGGAGTGTAATTACACTCTCCAATTCTTAAGGGAGAGGTGAGAATTGGTGGTAATTACATTGTGTAATTACCAAAAATTGCCTTTTAATTTCTTTCCTTTTTGTTTTTATTTTAATTCATTTTCTTTATAACTTTTTATTTCCATTATTTTTATTTTTATTTTATTTTACTTTTTAATTTCTTTTTAAAATTTAAAAAATATTTTTTTTGTACATTATTTATCTTTTATTTCTCTACCTTTACTTCTTGTGATTCCGTGTAATTGCCTATATTTTATTTCTTATTTGTTTTATTTTCTTCATTTAGCTCAAATACCAAATCTAATATCATTTAAACTTATAAAAAATCCTTTATAGGCATATATTTATTATATTAACTTTTAAGTTTTGATAATTACTTCATTTAAAATTTAATCTAACGGTGTAATTATATTTGTGCAACCAGATAATACGCTTGTAATTATACTGTAATTACGTTATGACAAACAAACAGGTCGTCGTAATTACTATATTGTGTAATTACTACCGTGTGTAATTACTACCATAGTAATTACACCAATTCCAATTATCAGGTGGCTTTCCAAACAGACACTTAATGAAAGAATAGGGGTGAGCAAACGTGGTAAAATTTTGTGGTTTAGTTGCTGATTTTGGAGAGTTAGTCGTTTTTAATTTTTGTGTAAAATAAGGTAAAGTTTAAACAAAGTTTAATATCCTAAATATTAGGACTTCACACCTAGATCACGTAAGGAATAATTTAATAAAAATATTTAAATTATTTTTAAAGTCCTAAATATTTAAAAAATAACTAATTAAGATCTTATTAAATGTAAATTTAATTTTAAAGGGTAAAAAGGGTAAACAATATTCCGCTAAGGAGATTTGTGCTTTTTAAGGTCCTAGTCTTATGGTACACGTGTGCGAACTCCATATTACTAAGTAAATTTTGTTATGTTTGAGTTACAAAATAAAATAAAAGTTGTAAGTTCTCAAAATGAAGTGTTCATCATGCCTAAGTCAAAGAAAGGATAAAATCTTACTCCAAAAAAGCCCATAGATGCCATCTTGTAATTTCTTCATAAGGGTCTTGTTTTTGCTTTAGAAATCCAGTCATAATAGCCATAACGTGTTGATTTATATTCATATTGCTTGCAATAATATTTCAAATTTTCTATGACCTCTACGATGTTTTGAAGATAGAAGAACTTGTAAAAACAAATTTGAACGTCGCAAGTTTGTAGAGTTTTAAGAAGATTAAATAATATTTTTAATATGAGAAATGTTTACCCTAAAAATTGAGTAACAATTAAACTTATATTATGGTTTTAAGGATATGTGATTTAAACCAGTACCAATTGATAAACAACGAATTAAATAGATAAATTGGACAATAAAATAAATCAAATCGGTCTGCAAACAATGCCTCGACCTCGATTCGAGATACTCTCGAGGTTAGTTAATAAGAACAATAGAGGATGGAACAAACAACGATGATTAGTAAGTAAAACAAAGATAGCAGCGTATGTGTATATTCTTATCAGCGAATAATGATTGTCACGCTTACAAATGAATGAGATCCCTCTTTATATAATAGAGGAATCCTAAATAAGGTACAACTCTAATAACGGAAGTAGATCCCATGATTGGCACTAATAACCGCTTTGATTTGATCTATTCCTGTATTTCCATCGTGATCTTCGACCGGTTACTGATATCTCGCCATCCCGTTATTACGCCTTACTCGAAGTCAGTCATGCTTGATCTCGATTGTTGCTGGCCTCGATCTCAATGAACACTTCGATCTTCAAGCTTGATGTTCTATCTTCGAGCCCAATCTATTATGAGGTTACCCTCGAGGCAACTCCCCTGCCAACGAAATCAGGTATGCCCGATTTCGACCGTATACAGATAGACCCCTCGTTTTTTGGAGTGTAACGAGAAGAAACTAATTCGAGACTTCGATTTTAATACCTCGATCAATTATGACGTCAACATCGTGACGTAAGCGACAGAAGTGACTGAAGCGTCGCGTCTGCATAGCTCCCAAGGTCATTAATTAATGCCAGTTAATGGTCGGCCACCATTGCTTTCAAACCATCAAAGTGGCTATTATAAATAGACCACTTTCATAATCTTCTCAAACTTTACTTTCAAACTTCTTCTAATCTTCAAAAGCTCTTCTATTCTCTTCAAGTTCATCAACTTTGTCGGTTCCGTTTGCCAAACTCTTATTAAAACACAAATTCCGCCTTCTTCGTCCTTAAACCTCATATAGCAATGGCAAAAATATCAAAGACTGTTCCTCAAGAAGAAAAGGCCTCCTCATCGCGGCCGGCCGGTGACAAAACACCGGTGTCGCCACATATCGAAGAGTGCATCCCCGGGCCATGTGAACTTACTTCCGACTTTAATGTGGAAAAACCCTCTTCGGTTCCTGGCCGATGCGAGCCCATGTCTAGATACATCTGTTCGATATCCTAAGGCGATCTCGAGCAGGTGAAAAATGACTGCCACTGAGAGAATAAAGAGGTGGTGATTCCTACCCCCGAGGAGGACATCACCACTCATGTGAAAGGGTTCTTAAGTGTGTATACTTAACCTTTCACACTGGGTTCCGTCGATCCTGTCATGATCGACTTCTGCAGCCAATACTGGGTAACCCTAGGCCAGATCTACCCCTCTTTTTGGCGCATTGTCATTTTGCTCAGATTCTTCTCGAGCAAGGTCGAGGGGATGTCTTTCACCCTCGATCATCTTATTAAACAGCTCCCGTCTTTATCGGGGCGGACTGATAAGGCTTCAGCGCCGGGCCACGAAGGTGCTGTTCTCGAGCATAGAAGAGGACAAGGACCGAGGATGGATGGGCCGGTTTGTCCGAGTCAGGACCTCCGACTTAATCTCCGTCGAGAAGATGCCATTCCCCGAAGAATGGAACATAAAGCGTAAGTAGAACCTCACCGATAACGTTTGATTACTTGTTATGTTTCCTTTACCTCTTCTCATATATATTCTTCTTTATGGTGCAGCTTCCCCCTGGTTTTCTGGTGCAGTCCCGGACTTTGCAGGTTGGGTTCGACAACTAGTTTCAACCTCTTCGTATGCTAAGCGCTCGTGGCGCGATTTGGCCAAGAGTCGATCAGAGGCCAAAACTCATGGTAAGTTCCCCTGTCCGTGTTTGATGCTTTCCTATGAAATACTTCTTTTTCACTTGATTTCTTCTCATACAGGTCTTGAAGATAATGTCGTCATGAGGCCACTTCCCCTCGGGTAAGAGGAGGTCCCGAAGCCGACCAAAGACATGAAAAGGAGAAGGGCCTCGCCTCCAGATACCCCAAAGCACAGGAAAAGCAGGGCTAGAAAGTCGAAGGCTGATCCCGCCGTTCTGTCTGCCGATTTAGTCCAAACGCTACAAGATAAAGACTAGGAGGGAGAAGATGCCAACTGCCTGCTGGTGGCTCGGAAGAGGGAAGGCATCAATGCTTTGAGAACTGCTGTGCCAGTGACGGTCGAGGAGGTTCAACCGCAGTCCGAGGTGATCTCGGAGGAAGGTCCGAGCAGAGTCGCCGATTCATCGGGTGTTGATGATGCCTCCTGTCGTGATGAGCAATCGGCGGGTGTGCCCGAAGGGTCTAGTTCTGAGGCCCTTCAAAGATAAAAGAATTCCCCAAGTGACTCGCTCGGGGGCAATTAACATTGATGATTCGTCGCCCGGCCCTACGTTCTTTGAGGGGCAGTTTCGGGATGCCCGGTCCATGGGGACCCCCAATGTGAGGACGGCCCCCGAAGGGGATGGTATATTTCGCGGCTACTTCGTGGGGGTCGACGATGTTCCCGACATGGATGCATCACTCATTTTTGATGAGGCTCAGCGGCTTCTGAACCAAGTGAGTTTTAGCCCATGTTACCATGCTTGCATTTGTTCTTATTTCTCTAAGTCTGATTTATTTCCTCTCTGTACATGCTATGGCGCTCCATCGAGAAGCGTCCTCCAAATACCGAGCTAAGATGGCTCGATGTGAGGCTGATCTCAAAAAGCTTATGGAGGGGAGAGATGCCCTCAAACTCCTCTATGTGTAAAAAGAAGAGGAGATCATGAGTATTCGAGCCGAGCTGACAAGAGCTCATCAAGATCAGACCGAGCTCATTTAACGGGTAATGTAAATTTTTGGGAGCTTGTTATGTATTAGCTTGATATTGGCAACTAACACTTTGATCCTGCAGGTTCAGCAGAAGGCCGAATTGGTTGAGCAGCTTTGTGAGGAGGCCAAGATGAAAGAGGCAGAGACTTTGGGGTGGAAGCAGAACAGGACCGTCTCGCCTCGGAATAAGATGCGGTTCGGGCCCAATTGTCTTTGGTTGAGAGTCAACTCCAAAGTGTAAAGGAGGAGAACTTGGCCCGAGCCCAGTAGTTTGAAGATCTCGAGAATCGGTTGGCCGCTGAGCTTGCAAGGGCCGCATCCGAGGCAGAGGCNGCCCTCAAACTCCTCTATGTGCAAAAAGAAGAGGAGATCATGAGTATTCGAGCCGAGCTGACAAGAGCTCATCAAGATCAGACCGAGCTCATTTAACGGGTAATGTAAATTTTTGGGAGCTTGTTATGTATTAGCTTGATATTGGCAACTAACACTTTGATCCTGCAGGTTCAGCAGAAGGCCGAATTGGTTGAGCAGCTTTGTGAGGAGGCCAAGATGAAAGAGGCAGAGACTTTGGGGTGGAAGCAGAACAGGACCGTCTCGCCTCGGAATAAGATGCGGTTCGGGCCCAATTGTCTTTGGTTGAGAGTCAACTCCAAAGTGTAAAGGAGGAGAACTTGGCCCGAGCCCAGTAGTTTGAAGATCTCGAGAATCGGTTGGCCGCTGAGCTTGCAAGGGCCGCATCCGAGGCAGAGGCGCTTGTGGCCTCCTACCGAGCCGACGCTGAAGCCGTTAATACTCGGGCAAAAGAAAATTCTGTTCCGTGTTGCCGAGCATGCTAGGCGCCAGTCTCGGAGAGAGACTCTTGAGGAGGTACATGCTCGTGGCTTCGACCTCACGGATGATATCGAGAGTTCGAAGGTTTTGGAGGACGAGGCCGGAGCTTTGCTTTCCGATGATGAAGATACTACGAGTGGATCCGAGAATGGAGGAGTTGAAGATGAATCTCCCCGAAGATGCGGCTCCCGAGGCGGACTAGGGTCTTTGTGTAAGACCATGTGTGGTCTTTGTAAATACTTTGCATATATGAAAGATTCCTTTTCTTTCCATTTCGTCTCCGATTTTTGATTTATGATAAATTCTGTTTTGCCTTTGCCTTGTGAAAACTTTGTTGCAATCGAGGTGCTGTAGCCTCTATAATCGAGTGAGAAATAGCTCGAACTCAGAGTAGAACAAACCCTTAGGTTTTTTAGTTAAGCGAGGGCGAGTCCCCGAGCTCAATAATATGTTCGGGATTTTGATTTTGGATGGCTTGATCGAAGCTGTAATTGTACTGATTTTATAGCCGAGTTCGAGTAAATTTCGAATTTACATTAACAGACCCCTTAAGATTTTATATCAAATAATGATGAATCCTCAAGCTATATTCAAGTCAGTTTTATTTGAGCTCAGAATAGTGGAACCCTTGGGTCCGAATTAAGTGAGAACAAAATCTCGAAGTCTAAGTGTATTGGCCCTTAGGCTCTTTAGATTGGGCCGATATGTCCTCTAAAAGATTTCTATTTTTTTCCTTTTTCGGATTAGAAGACTTAGTAAAACATTTCTTTATGCCTTAACACGTATTCTTTACCCATTGGGTTTTTTTAGGGTTCGATGTCGATTGAAACCCCTTTGCTTTTTGTGCCTTAGCACGTTTGTGTTAAGATAATTCGATACCTCTTAAGATATTTTGAGGGCTGATTTCATCGAAGCCCTTTTGATTACTTGGCGAGGGTAGCCTTTTTTAACCATTTTTTCAAAGAATTCGAAGGCCTATGTTTATTGCGGGATTCGGACGTCTCCGAGACGCCTTAACTTGGCCGTAGCCTTTGGGTATGCCTCTTGGGCTTATTTCCCAATAACATTTCAAACTTGTTCGAAGTGTTAGTCCCCGAGAGTGATATCCTTGGCCTATAGATCGAGGGGTGCCTCATTGAGGTCTTATGAATTTGAGTTAGGATTACTCGAATATGTCGATCATCGACGGCAGTCCCCGAGTGTATGAGGTATATTTGCACTTGTCCCTTGAGCCATTTCTCACGAAATCATAAGTATGGAGCTTGTATAGTAGAAAAATTTCTTTGAGACACAAGATGTTTGGTATAGAAAGAATGCTTCTTTGTATAATTTATACATGCGTACATGTTTTGCCATCGGGGCTCGACTAATCTATACAGACACGGTTCATTCGACCGTTTGGCCCATTATAAAGTTTCTCTATCGAGAGCCTTTGACATGAAGTATTTTCCTCGAAAGTGTAACATCCTAAGGTGATGTCCCCCAGTATTCGAGGTTGATTGTAAAGAAACCTTAGATACTGTTGAATTGTCCTCAGGTAGCACATAATTGTTGCCTCGTTAAAAATCTCGCCGAAAAAATACACTTGCGATAAAAACCGATCTAAGGGAAGAAGAGTGCAATGCGTGCTTTAAAACCTGAGTTCTCGATGTCTTCGATCAAACATCTGCAGTGAGTTAGTGTCGAATATATAAATGAAAAAGGGGATAAAGTCATACCTTAACAATAATACCGTTTGAGAAGCGATATATTCCAATTATTTGGCAGTTGTTCGTCGTCCATCGTGCCGAGCTGATAAGATCCCTTTCCGACGATGTCGAGGACTTGGTAGGGTCCCTCCCAATTTGGGACGAGCTTCCCTTCATTAGTATCTAGAGTGTTGGTGGTGACTTTCCTCAGGACTAAGTCCCCGACTCTGAAGTGGCGAAGGTTGGTTCTCCTATTGTAGTATCTTTCGATTCGTTGCTTTTGTGCATCCATTCGAATGAGTGCGGCTTCTCGTTTTTCATCCAATAATTCGATGCTAGTATTCATAGCCTCATGATTTGACTCTTCTGTTGTATGTCGAAACCTGGCACTGGGTTCCCCGAATTTGATTGTAATCAAGGCTTCAGAGCCATATACTAAGGAGAACGGGGTTGCCCCCGTACTGAACTTTGATGTTGTTCAATATGCCCAAAGGACTTCGGGTAGAATTTCTCTCCATTCCCCCTTAGCGTCGTTCAACCTTTTCTTTAGGTTTTGAATGATAGTCTTGTTCGTCGATTCGGCCTGTCCGTTCCCACTAGGGTGATACGGCGTTAATAATATCCTTTTTATTTTGTGGTTTTTGAGGAATTTCGTCACTTTGCTGCCGATAAATTATTTCCATTGTCACACACTATTTCGGCGCGTATCCCAAATCGATATACGATGTGATCCCGGGTGAAGTCTATAACCTCTTTCTCTCTCACTTTCTCGAATGCCTATGCTTCAACCCATTTAGAAAAATAGTCAGTCATGAATAAAATGAACGTAGCTTTACCTGGGGCTGATGGCAGAGGGCCGACGATATCCATTCCCTATTTCATGAATGGCCATGGGGATATGACTGAATGAAGTTGTTCTCCGGGCTGATGGATCATTGGTGCAAAACTTTGACATATATCACATTTTCGAACAAACTCCTTAGTGTTATTTTCCATGCTATCCCAGTAGTATCCTGCTCTAATGATTTTTTGAATCAGTGATTGCGCCGGAGTGGTTCCCACAAGTGCCTTCATGGACCTCTTGTAAAATATAATTAGTGTCTCCTGGTCCTAAGCATACTGCCAATGGTCCATCGAATGTCCTTCTGTATAATGTTCCATTTTCAGCCAATGTGAATCGAGCAACTTTGATTTGTAGGACCCTCGACTCTTTAGGGTCCGATGGGAGCTTTCCATTCTTCAAGTATTCAATATATTTATTCCTCCAATCCCAGGTTAAGCTTGTAGAGTTTATCTCGGCATGACCTTCCTCGATCACGGATCTCGAGAGTTGAATGACAGTCCCCGAGCTGATCTCATCTTCCTCGACTGATGACCCCAAATTTGCAAGTGCATCGGCCTCACTATTTTGTTCTCGAGGTACATGCTGTAAAGTCCATTCCCTGAAACGGTGCAAAGTTACCTGCAGTTTGTCCAAATACCTTTGCATTCTATCCTCTCAAACTTCGAGGGTTTTGTTTACTTGCTTCACCACCATTAAAGAGTCACTCATGGCTTCAATGACTTCTGATCCCAAGATTTTAGCTAGCTCGAGACCTGCAATCATGGCCTCGTACTCGGCCTCATTGTTAGTCAACCTAGAAGTTTTGATAGATTGTCTAATAGTGCTACTTGTGGGCGGCTTCAAAACAATGCCTATCCCGGACCCCTTCACATTCAAAGCACCGTCTGTGAAGAGGGTCCATACCCCCGATGATGTACCCGATTTTAACAAGAGTTCCTTTTCAACTTCGGGTACGAGGGTTGGCGTGAAATCGGTCACGAAGTCCGCTAAAATTTGAGACTTGATGGCCGTCCGGGGTTGATATTCGATATCGTACCCACTGAGTTCGACGACCCATTTGGCCAATCGGCCCGATAGTTCGGGCTTGTGCAAAATATTACGAAGTGGGTAAGTGGTTAATACGCATATGGGGTGACATTGAAAGTATGGTCTTAACTTTCTAGAGGCGCTTATTAGTGCAAGTGCCAATTTCTCCAAGTGTGGATATCTA
>AWOL01S0022334.1:81024-117097 GCA_000715115.1 Nicotiana otophora | reverse complement strand
TCCATACCCCCGATGATGTACCCGATTTTAACAAGAGTTCCTTTTCAACTTCGGGTACGAGAGTTGGCGTGAAATCGGTCACGAAGTCCGCTAAAATTTGAGACTTGATGGTTGTCCGGGATTGATATTCGATGTCGTACCCATTGAATTCAACGGCCCATTTGGCCAATCGGCCCGACAGTTCGGGTTNCGTCCGGGGTTGATATTCGATATCGTACCCACTGAGTTCGACGACCCATTTGGCCAATCGGCCCGATAGTTCGGGCTTGTGCAAAATATTACGAAGTGGGTAAGTGGTTAATACGCATATGGGGTGACATTGAAAGTATGGTCTTAACTTTCTAGAGGCGCTTATTAGTGCAAGTGCCAATTTCTCCAAGTGTGGATATCTAGTTTCTGCTTCTTCTAAGGTACGACTTACATAATAAATGGAAAATTGCGTACCTTGCTCTTCTCGAACTAGGACACCACTTACCGCGATTTCCGATACTGCCAAGTATAAGTAAAGTTTCTCATCTGCCCTTGGAGTGTGAAGCAGTGGTGGGCTCGATAGGTTTTGCTTCAATTCCTCTAATGCTTGTTGGCATTCCGGGGTCCAGGCGAAATCGTTCTTCTTTTTGAGTAGAGAGCAAAATCTGTGGCTTTGATCTGACAACCTCGAAATGAATCGGTCTAAGGCAGCTATCCGTCCAGTTAGCCTCGGCACGGATTTTACACTGTCCACGACGGTGATGTATTCGATGGTCTTGATTTTTTCGGGGTTGATCTCGATCCCCCGATTCGATACTATGAAGCCAAGGAACTTGCCCGAACCGACCCTGAAAGCACATTTTTCGGGGTTGAGCTTCATGTTGTATTTCCTTAAAATCTCGAACATTTCCTACAAATAAGCCAAATGGTCCTCTGCACGTAGGGACTTAACTAGCATGTCATCAATATAAATTTCTATTGATTTACCTAGTTGTTCTTCGAACATTTTATTTACTAGGCGTTGGTAAGTAGCTCTTGCATTTTTTAGCCCGAAGGGCATTACATTATAACAATATGTTCCACACTTGGTGATAAATAAAGTCTTTTCTCGGTCCTCCGGGTTCATTTGGATTTGATTGTACCCGGAATAGGCATCGAGAAAAGTAAGGATCTCGTGGCCGGCCGTGGCATCGATCATGAGATCGATGTTAGGCAGTGGAAAAGAATTTTTGTGGCATGCCTTGTTTAAATCCTTATACTCTACACATATTCTAAGTTTGTTCCCTTTTTTAGGGACTACAACAATATTGGCTAACCATTCGGGATATTTCACCTCCCGAATGGACCCTATTTTGAGAAGTTTAGTTACCTCGTCCTTTATGAATGTGTGCCTTACCTCGGACTGGGGTCTTCTCTATTGCTTCACCAGTTTGAACCTAGGGTATCTCCGGTGGGATCCCTGTCATGTCTAAATGGGACCAAAAAAATAATCTATGTTATCAATAAGAAATTGAATAAGCTTTTTCCTGAGTTCGGGGGTTAATACTGTTCCTAGGTATACCTTTTGCTCGGGCAGGTACTCGATCAGTATAACCTATTCCAGCTCTTCGACCATTGATTTGGTGGCGTCAGAATCTTCGAGAACAATTAAAGTTCGAGGGGTCAGAAAATCCTCCTCTTCTTCTTTTTCTATCTCCTGCTTCCCCGATTCGGTCGAGGCTAGTGGATGTGATTGCTATTTGACTTCCTGTTTACCTTTGATGCTCGACCTTTTCGAGGTTGATAGTATCGATATCGGTGTTACCTCATCGACCGCAAATATTTCCTTTGCAGCATGCTGCTCCTCGTATACTATTTTTACACCGTCCGACGTCGGGAATTTCATCATTTGGCGGAGAGTCAAAGGGACTGCCCTCATATTGTGGATCCAAGGCCTTTCGAGCAGGGCATTGTACCTCATGTCGCCCTCGATTATGTGGAACTTGGTATCTTGAATGATTCCAGCCACGTTCACCGGTAGAATAATCTCTCCTTTAGTTGTTTCACTGGCCCTATTGAAGCCGTTTAAGACCCGAGCTGCGGGCACAATTTGATTTTGTAGGCCGAGCTGCTCCACGACCCTCGATCGGATGATATTCGCCTAGCTACCTGGATCCACTAAAACATGCTTAACGTGAACTTTATTTAATAAGATAGAAATTACTAGAGCGTCGTTGTGGGGCTGAGAAATACCTTATGCTTCTTCGTTGTTGAATCATAAAGTGCCTTCGGGCACATAATCTCGGGTTTGTTTTTCCCTAGTGATTGATACCTTAGTGCATTTGAATATGGGTCCCTGTGGAATGTCGACCCCATCGACGATCATATGAATGGCATGTTGGGGTTTCTCCTGTTCATTTTTCCTGTTGGCATCCCTTTCTCTGAAATGATTTTTGGCTTGATCACTGAGGAACTCTCGAAGATGGCCCTCATTGAATAGACGGGCTACCTCCTACCTTAATTGCCATCAATCCTCGGTCTTGTGACCATGCGTGCCATGATACTTGCACATCAAATTTGGGTTTCTTTGGGAAGGATCGGTTTGTATGGGTATGGGCCGCCTAGTATCTCCGGTCCTTCTGATTGCCGATACAATGCCCCATGCATTGATGCTAAAGTTATATTCTGATAACCGAGGTGCCTCTGTGGGATCGACATACTTGTCAAAACCATTTTTGCTCATAAGTCCCCGAGCATTCTGTCCTCGATCACTTCTTCGATCGTTCCGGGAGGAATTGCATCCTGAACCATTGTTCCTTCGATCTGCGGTATATGGCTGATATCGGTCTCTGTTCGACCTTGGCTCCCTGTCGACGTCCCTCTGGTTTTCAACTGTCGACCTGTTTGGATATAATGAACCAGAAGGGGCTCCTAATTGGTCGTCCTCGACCTTGATCTTCGATTGATATCGATTATGCATATCTACCCAAGTTACAGCTGGATACTCGATCAAATTTGGTTTCAACTGACGTGATGCTATCGAACTCCGCTCGTTCAACCCTTGGGTGAAAGCTTGAACGGCCCAATCATCTATGACCAGTGGCAACTCCATGTGTTCCATTTGAAATCGGGACACGAACTCCCTCAGCATTTCATTATCCCTTTGTCTTACCTTGAAAAGGTCTGGTTTCCTCGTTGCGACCTGTATGGCCCCGACGTGTGCCTTTACGAAAGAATCTGCTAACATGGCAAATGAGTCGATGGAATTTGGTGGCAGGTTGTGATACCAAATCATTGCTCCCTTCGAAAGGGTCTCTCCGAATGTTTTCAACAACACAGATTCGATTTCATCATCTTCTATATCGTTACCCTTGATGGCGTGTGTATATGAAGTAAGATGCTCGTTGGGAATGGTGGTCCCATTATATTTGGGTATGTCTGGCATACGAAACTTCTTTGGAATATGCTTCAGAGCCACACTTGGAGGAAACAACTTTTGTACAAACTTCTTCGAATCCATCCCTTTCAATATTGGCGGTGCCCTCGGTATCTGATCAACTCGAGAGTTGTATGTCTCCACTTTTTTATCGTTGGCTTCGATTCTCTTCTCCCCCGATTCAATTCTTTTAGTGAGCTCCTCGAGTATTTTCATTACCGCAGGATCAGTCCCCGATTCGTTACCATTCGACCTTTCCGGTACTGGCTCGGTACAACGAGTAATTTTTGGCTCGACCCTATTCAGAGCTCTATGTTGATTTTGTAACTGAGCAATAGCGGCTTGCTGAGCCTGAAGCATCTCGAATATCACTGACTCCTTCGACTCCTCTGCCCTGTATTCCTTGGCCACTAGATCGGCCTTCTTTGCGTATACTCCCATCGAGATCTGCGCCTAGGTCCGCGTTTAGAGCAACGTGCGAATTGACATCGACTGGGTTGGCAACTGGTGCTCCCCCGAGATTAGCCTATGGCACCTCGACTCCTGGAGCAATCACAGTTTCATTTTCACCGTGGAATCCGAGGCCATTGTTACCGTGTGAGGATGTGTTTTGTGAGTTTGACATGTTTTAACCTGAAAGCAAAGATACTTGACAAGAACAAGCGTAAAATAGTGTGTTTTACCAGAATCAGTACTGAACAATCACTATTATCCTTATCTCCATGGTGGGCGCCAAACTATTTACCCTAAAAATTGAGTAACAATTATACTTATATTGTGGTTTTAAGGATATGTGATTTAAACCAGTACTAATTGATAAATAATGAATTAAATAGATAAATTGGATAATAAAATAAATCAAACCGGTCTGCAAACAATACTTCGACCGCGATTCGAGATAGTCTCGAGGTTAGTTAATAAGAACAATAAAGAATGGAACAAACAACGATGATCAGTAAGTAAAACAAAGATAGCAGCGTATGTGTATATTCTTATCAGTGAATAACGATTGTCGCGCTTACAAGTGAATGGGATCCCTCTTTACATAATAGAGGAATCCTAAATAAGGTACAACTCTAATAACGGAACTAGATCCCATGATTAGCACTAATAACCACTTTGATTTGATCTGTTCCGGAATTTTTGCCGTGATCTTCGACCGGTTACTGATATCTCGCCATTCCATTATTACGCCTTACTCGAAGTCAGTCATGCTTGATCTCGATTGTTGCTGGCGTCAATCTCAATGAACACTTCGATCTCCAGGCTTGATGTTCTATCTTCGAGCTCGAGCCCGATCTATTATGAGGTTACCCTCGAGGCAACTCCCATGCCAACGAAATCGGGTACGCCCGATTTCGACCGTATACAAAAAACATCATATTAATGACAACATGAACAATAGTTTGGTATTTTATATGCGAAAAATAAATTCTGGAGTAGGCGTTCTTGATGTTTACTACGTCTTGGATTCTCTGAATTAGGTGTACTTTCTTTTGTTCCATCCCCAGATCGTTTAGATTCTTCACCAATCGCCTAAAATTCCTTTTATACGGATATCTATATTTAAAGAATTCAACATTATCTGATTCTATAACCATATTATTGTGACTGTCAGGATTTTCTAATTTATGATCCAGAAATTGATATGCTTTACTATTGGTTGCATATCTTATGAAAACACAATCAACGATTTTTGGTCCTATCTTTATCCTTTTGGGTTTAGGAACTTGCACTTTTGCCAAACACCCCCACACTTTGAAATAATTTAAGTTGGACTTCCTTGGAATAGATTATGTTTTGCTATGGGGCACTCGATTAAGTATTCGGTTAGCCATAAGAATGGCTTTCCCCCCCACAAGTTATGTGGTAAACAAGAACTTATCAATAAAATATTCATCATCTCCTTTAATGACCAATTCTTTTTTTTTTCGCAATCCCATTGGATTGGGGCATGTAAGGGGCCGTTGTTTATTAAATAATGTCATATTCTAAATATATTTCTTTAATGGAAGATTCATATTCACCACCTCTATCACTTCTTATCATTTTGGTTTTCTTGTTAAGTTGCGTTTCAACTTCATATTTGTATTGCTTGAATGAATCTATTACTTCATTTTTACTACTAAGTAAGTAAATATAGCAATATCAAGTACTCTCGTCAATAAAATGTATGAAATACTTCTTTCCATCGCGAGATAGTATTGACTTCATGTCGTAAATATCTGTGTGGATTAAGTATAAATGATTTGAATTCCTTTTAACTAACTTATAAGGATGTTTAACAAAGTTAGTTTCCACACATATTTGACGTTTTGATTTATCATATTCAAACTTAGGAAAAACTTCCAAATTAATTATTTTTTGCAAGGTTTTATAATTGATATGTCCAATCGTATATGCCATAAATTATTTGACTTAAGTAAGTAAGAAGAAGCAGATATTTTATTGTTGTCAAATGTCAACAACCATTACATTTAATTTGAAAAGGCCCTCAATACATCTCATTCTTACTTATTACAACTTTGTTTGAAACAAAAACGCACTTAAACCCATTCTTGATGAGAAGTACAGTAGAAACTAAGTTCTTCCTTATTTTAGGAACATGAAAAATATTGTTCATAGTCACCACCTTGCCAGAGGTCATCTTCATGAATATCTTTCCATAACCTTCAATCTTGATCGTTACAGAATTTCTCATAAAAATGGTCTCGTCGCGTCCAGCGGGAGCATTTGAAGTGAACACTTCTCTAACAGCACAAACATAGCGGGTGTCTCCAGAATCAATTCACCACTCCTTAGAATTTTCCACTAAGTTGAATTCAGACAACATAGCGTACAAGTCATCAATATCATCATTTGTTTCAACCATATTTCCTTGACCCTTTTTCTTTTCTTTCTTTGGAGCACGACATTCTGCAGCTTTGTGTCCAATCGTTTTACAGTTGTGGCAGCTTCCGTTGAATTTCTTCTTGCTGGGATAGTTTTTTGGTCCGGAAGACTTCTTCCTCTTTTTCGATTAGTTAGAGCAGTCTCAACAATGTTTGATCCCATAGTTATTGAGTTTTCATGTGTCTTTTTTTCAGCAGCTTTATTGTCCTCTTCAATTCTCAACCAAACTATGAGATCTTTGAGTTTCATCTCCATGAGCTTATGTTTCAAGTAGTTCTTATAGTCCCTCCATAAAGGAGACATCTTTTCAATCATCGATCCATTATCTGCATCTGCGAACTTTTCTTTGAAAATAGTACTATTTCTAAGAATCTACATGGATTATTAACACCTAGTACTATTTTCAACACAAGCAAGAACTCGACTGTCTGAAAATAGTAGGCCATCTTCCGCACTTGCGGTCCATTGTTTACTGAACTTCTACTAAAACATTAATTAAGTATAGTATTTTATTGGATTATGGTATTTTCTATTAGAGCATGTTTGAAAAGTCATCTAGGAATTGGATTTGGGTGGAATTATACAATTTGGCATGTTTGTCTGGCCAAGTAATTACTTGATCAACATGGAATTGGGTGTAATTGAAGGAGTATAATTACACTCTCCAATTCTCAAGGTAAAGGTGAGAATTGGTGGTAATTACACTGTGTAATTACCACCAATTGCTTTTTAATTTCTTTCCTTTTTGTTTTTATTTTAATTTGTTTTCTTTATAACTTTTTATTTCCATTATTTTAATTTTTATTTTATTTTACTTTTTAATTTCTTTTTAAATTTTAAAAAATATTTTTTTGTACATTATTTATCTTTAATTTCTCTACCTTTACTTCTTGTAATTATGTGTAATTGCTTATATTGTATTTCTTATTTATTTTATTTTCTTTATTTAGCGTAACTGCGTTATTATTCTAGTTTTTAAAACTATAACTCCTAATATTAGAAATAATGAGTCATTAACAAACTTGACATATAATGAGTTATGCAATTAAAGTAT
The DNA here is from genome assembly GCA_000715115.1 of Nicotiana otophora. Lineage (NCBI taxonomy): Eukaryota > Viridiplantae > Streptophyta > Magnoliopsida > Solanales > Solanaceae > Nicotiana > Nicotiana otophora. Next base: position 109,766 of record AWOL01S0022334.1, on the reverse strand, counting down.
AATTTCGTTGTTGAATGTGGTTATAAACTTATTATGGTTCCTAATCTTAAATTGTATTGGAACTTACTATTATTATGTTGCAATTTGACATATATTAAACTTTTGTTTTAGATTTTGAAATTATGTTAAATTCATGGTTCCAATTTACTTGTTTTAGTAGTATTGACTCATATTGCATGTTGTTCATTTTTTAGTTAGAATTGATAGATTAGTTTTGTCAAACATTTGAATAATGTTATGACATTATATTTATAAATATTAATTTATTTTATCAAACATGCATTCCATGATGTTCTTACAGAACATATGTTTTTAGTGTTTGTAAGAAACTAAACTAAATATTATTAATTTGGAAAATATATATTAATTATTTTTACAATATTAGTTATAAATATATGATTACTAATTAATGTATATGCACGAAACATTATACATCTCAAATGCCAAATCTAATATCATTTAAACTTATAAAAATCGTTTATAGGGATATATTTATTATATTAACTTTTAAGTTTTGATAATTACTTCATTTAAAATTTAATCTGATTGTGTAATTACATTTGTGCAACCAAATAGTACACTTGTAATTACACTGTAATTACGTTATGACAAACAAATAAATTGTCGTAATTACCATATTGTGTAATTAATAGGCTGCGTAATTACTACCCTAGTAATTCCACCAATTCCAATTACCAGGTGACTTTCCAAACATGCCCTTAATGAAAGAATAGGGGTGAGCAAACGTTGTAAAATTTTGTGGTTTAGTTGCTGATTTTGGAGAGTTAGTCGTTTTTAATTTTTGTGTAAAGATTAAATAAGGTAAAATTTAAATAAAGTTTAATGTCCTAAATATTAGGACTTCACACCTAGATCACATACGGAATAATTTAATAAATATTTAAATTATTTTTAAAGTCCTAAATATTTAAAAAATAACTAATTACGATCTTATTAAATGTAAATTTAATTTTAAAGGGTAAAAAGGGTGAACAATATTTCGCTAAGGAGGTTCGTGCTTTTTAAGATCCTAGTCTTATGGTACGCGTGTGTGAACTCCATATTACTAAGTAAATTTTGTTATGTTTGAGTTACAAAATAAAATAAAAGTTGTAAGTTCTCAAATTGAAGTGTTCATCATGCCTAAGTCAAAGAAAGGATAAAATCTTGCTCCAAAAAAGCCCATAGATGCCATCTTGTAATTTCTTCATACGGGTCTTGTTTTTGCTTTAGAAATCCAGACATAATAGCCATAACGTGTTGATTTATATTCATATTGCTTGCAATAATATTTCAAATTTTCTATGACCTCTACGATTTTTTGAAGATATACGAACTTGTAAAAACAAATTTGAACGTCGCAAGTTTGTAGAGTTTTAAGAAGATTAAATAATATTTTTAATATGAGAAACACCATAGTAATGACAACATGAACAATATTTTGGTATTCTGTATCCGAAAAATAAATTCTTGAAACATAAACACGAAAAATAGAAATGAGAAGAAGCAGAAAATTAATCTCAGTCCAGTGAATTCACATTGCTTCCTTAAGGAACTTAATCCGCTCCTAGTACCCAAGGTTTAGGATTATTTTCTCATATGATAGAATGGATTACCCTCGTTGGTGTAGCGGTACTTCACACTCCAGTGACTAAACGAACTCAAAAATGGGTAGCAAATCACACTTGCTATTATTTTCTTTCTATTAAAATAATGTAGAAGGAAGAAGAGAATTCAGAATTTTCTTAAGAAAAATCCAAGAGAAGAACATGTATTTATAGCCAAAAGGTTGGGTTAAACCGAAGAGTTGCAACTCTTCCTTTAAGGCTGTAACTTAAAGTGGTTGTTTTAATAAATGGCTATTTATGCAAACCGCTAATTTCGAATTTTAATGGGAAAATCAAAATGGATTAAAATTAATCAATCAATCACACCCGAAGCCAAAGCCGAGTCGAATAGGTGACGAAGACGACGACGCGAGCCTTGCCTTCTTCTTAACTGTTTAAGAGTTAGAAGAAGTGCAATTGTATATATACTCATCAAAACTCTTTTCCTCCTCCAATATGGGATGATGTTCCTTCATAAAGGTAAAAATTTTGAATTTTTATTTTTCCCTTTATTTCCTATTCATTCCATTTTTCAGCCAAAAATCCAATAATCCCCCACATGAATGGGAAATGGCTATATAATCTAAATATGTATTAAAATTTGTGTGATTCGCAAGCAAGGATTAATCACATCTGGATAAGTGGGTTTTTCTTAGAACTTTCCATAGTGAAATGTTGTTTGACATGCTCGGTCAATCAGTGAATTTGATATATTTGAACCGTCAAATATTGGTATATACCTAGACAACCATAAATCACACAATCAATCCTTAATCGTCTTTGGTTCTCATTGTTGTGTTAGTTTCAGTCATGAACACTGTCTGGTTTCACACGTGTATAGAAAACTGGCCTTACTACATCCTCCTTGAAGCGGCTAACACTTTATACTTACATAGAGATTCCTAAATGTGTCATCCCATAGATACACTATTTGATATACCCTGTATCAAACTTAAAAACCATTGAAAAACCTTAATGTTTAATCTTTGGTACTGAACATTGTCACATTACGAGAATGGACTAAATTATTTGAAAATGTTGAACTATCATCAATGACTTTGTTTGATCTTCTTGAACCTAGGATCTACAGTCTTCTAGCTAGAGTTACCGTCACAATGACTTGTCCTCGTCACTAGTCCCATTCCCCTCGATGATCTCTCAACTACCTCTCTAGTTAGGTCTTTTGTAAGTGGATCTAGCACATTATCACTTAACTTTGTGTAGTCAATTGTGATAATTCCCCGAGAGAGTGGTTGCCTAACGATTTTATGTCTTTGTTGTATATAACGAGATTTTCTGTTATACATAACGCTCCAGCCCTTTCAATTGCCGCTTGACTATCACAATGTATGCATATTGGTGCCAACGGTTTGGGACAAATTGGAATATCTTCCAGAACATTTCGGAGCCATTCAACTTCTTCACCGGCTTTATTTAAGGGTATAAAATCAGTTTCCACTGTAGAGAGAGCAATACAAGTCTGTTTGGATGCTTTTCAAGACACCGCCCCTCCACGAATAGAGAATACATATCCACTTGTGGACTTTGAATAAGTTGAACCAGTGATCTAGGTTGAATTACAATATCCCTCAATAACCGCGAGATACTTACTATAAGCAAATCAAAGTCTTGGGCATGTTTTAAATATTTCAAAGCTCGTTTTATTGCCACCCACTGAGATTGACCTAAATTACTTGTGTATCGACTCAATTTACTTATAGTACAAATTATATTTGGTAGTGTATAGTTGATGATATAAATTAAACATCCCAACACATGAGCATAATCTAATTGAGATATGCTTTGGTATTTGTTCTTTGCAAGTGCAAGATTACGTCTATTGAGTCTGTGCAACTTTAAAATCTAAGTGCTTGAACTTGTCAAGTACTGTTTTAATGTAATGAGATTGTGACAATACCAAACCTTGAGGAGTCTTATGGATCTTAATACTCAAGATTAAATTGACAACTCCCAAGTATTTCATATCAAACTTACTAGTTAGCATTCGCTTTGTCCCATTTATGTTGGCAATGTCATTACTCATTATCAGCATAACAACAACAACAATAACATACCCAGTATTATCCCACACCGTGATGTCTAGGGAGAGTAGTGTGTACGCAGACCTTACCCTTATCTTGTGAGGATAAAGAGGCTGTTTTCAATAGACCCTCGACTTAAGAAAGCATAAGCACCACATTAATAAAAATATAGACAAGAAGCGATAGTGCAAAAAAGCCATATAAAATCAGAATAAAAAATAACAAGATAGTAAGGTGATCAACAATAAAAGAAAATAACTGTTAGTCATAAAAACCTACTACCAACAGAAATGAGACTGCGTGAACATACTACTGTTATGAACATTCTATACTACCTACTCTACTAGCCTAATCCTCGACCTCCATACCTTCCTATCAAGGGTCATGTCCTCGGTTAGCTGAAGCAATGCCATGTCTTGCCTAATCACCTCTCCCCACCTCTTCTTTGGCCTACCTCTACCTTTCTGTAGACCCTCTAATGTCAACCTCTCACACCTCCTCACCGGGGCTTCTGTGCTCCTCCTCCTCACATGACCAAACCACCTAAGCCGCCCTTCCCGCATCTTGTCCTCAATAGGGGCCACACCCACCTTGTCGCGAATAACCTCATTTATGATCCTATCTAACCTGGTGTGCCAGTACATCCATCACAACATCCTCATCTCTGCTACCTTCATCTTCTGGAAATGAGCGATCTTGACTGGCCAACACTCAACCCCATATAACATCATTCGTCTGACCACCACTCTATAGAACTTACTCTTAAGTTTCGGTGGAACCTTCTTGTCACACAAAATACCGGAAACGAGTTTCTATTTCATTCATCCCGCCCCAATACGATGTGTGATATCTTCATCAATCTCCCCACCCCCCTAAATAATAGACCCAAGATACTTAAAACTTCCTCTCCTAGGGATGACCTACGAGTCTAGCCTCACCTCCCCTTCCCCTCCTTGAGTCTCGCCACTGAACTTACACTCCAAGGAGTTTACCGTGGTCCTACTCAACTTGAAACCTTTAGATTCCAGGATCTGCTTCCATACCTCTAATTGCGCATTCACACCATCTCGCATCTCGTCAATCAATACAATATCATCTGCAAATAGCATGCACCACGTCACCTCCCTTGGATGTGGCACGTCATCCTTATCAGCATATCATCCACATGTAAGCAAACAATGACTATGTGATTTGGAGCATTCTTAATGTACACACATTTATCACATTCATTAATCTTAAAACCATTTGACAACATTGGATGGTCAAATTTCGCATGCCATTATTTGGGTGCCTGTTTTAGCCCGTAAAGTGACTTAACAAGTCTACATATCTTCTTCTCTTTGTCTTGAACCACAAATCCTTCAGATTGTTCCATATAAATTTCTCCTCAAAATCTCCATTTAAGAGGGTTGTCTTAACGTCTATTTGATGGATTTCAAGATCATACACTGCAGCTAATGCTATTAATGTTTGTATGGACATAGTTGTTTGTAACAAGCGAGCATCTGTCAATATAGTCAAGGCCTTCTCGCTGTCTATAACCTTTGACAACAAGTCTTATCTTATACTTGTCAATAGTGCCATCTTATTTTATTTTTCTGTTAAAAGTCCATTTAGAACCTAATGGTTTGTTACTGGGAGGAAGATCAACCAGTTCCCATGTATGATTATACAATACGAATTCTATTTCATTATTGACCGTTTCTTTCCAAAATAATGACTAAGAAGAAGACATAGTTTCTTTGAATGTTCGAGGCTCATTTTCCAATAAGAAAATCACAAAATCTGGATCACATGAAGTAGATGTTCTTGACGTTTACTACGTCTTGGATCCTCTGAATTAGGTGTACTTTCTTTTGTTCCATCCCCAGGTCGTTTAGATCCTTCACCAATCACCTAAAATTCCTTTTATTTGGATATATATATTTAAAGAATTCAACATTATCTGATTTTATAACCATATTATTGTGACTGTTAGGATTTTCTAATTTATGATCTAGAAATTGATATGCTTTACTATTGATTGCATATCTTATGAAAATACAATCAACGATTTTCGGTCCTATCTTTTTCCTTTTGGGTTTAGGAACTTGCACTTTTGCCAAACACCCACACACTTTGAAATAACTTAAGTTGGCTTCCTTCCTTTTTATTTTTCATATGAAATAGATTGTATTTTGTTATGGGGCACTCGGTTAAGTATTCGGTTAGCCATTAGAATGTCTTCCACCCACAAGTTATGTGGTAAACTAGAACTTATCAATAAAAAAATCATCATCTCCTTTAATGATCAATTCTTTTTTTTTCGCAATCCCATTTGATTGGGGTGTGTAAGGGGCCGTTGTTTGATAAATAATATCATATTCTAAATATATTTCTTTAAAGGAAGATTCATATTCACCACATATATCATTTCTTATCATTTTGGTTTTCTTGTTAAGTTGCGTTTCAACTTCATATTTGTATTGCTTGAATACATCTATTGCTTTATTTTTACTACTAAGTAAGTAAATATAGCAATATCCAGTACTCTCGTCAATAAAATTTATGAACTACTTCTTTCCATCGCGAGATAGTATTGACTTCATGTCATAAATATCTGTGTGAATTAAGTATAAATGACTTGAATTCCTTTTAACTCACTTATAAGAATGTTTAACAAATTTAGATTTCACACATATTTGACGTTTTGATTTATCGCATTCAAACTTAGGCAAAACATGCAAATTAATTATGTTTTGTAAGGTCTTATAATTGATATGTCCAAACGTATATGCCATACATTATTTGACTTAAGTAAGTAAGAAGAAGCGGATATTTTATTATTGTCAACAACCATTATATTTAGTTTGAAAAGCCCCTCAGTACATCTCGTTATTACTTGTTACAACTTTGTCTGAAAGTAAAATGCACTTAAACCCATTCTTGATGAGAAGTGCAGTAGAAACTAAGTTCTTCCTTATTTTAGGAACATGACAAATATTGTTCAGAGTCACCACCTTGCTAGAGGTCATCTTCAGGAATATCTTTCCATAACCTTAAATCTTGGCCGCTGCTCTCATAAAAATTGTCTCGTCACGTCCAGCGGGAGCATATGAAGTGAACACTTCTCTAACAGCCCAAACATAGCGAGTGGCTCCAGAATCAATCCACCACTCCTTAGAATTTTCCACTAAATAGAATTCAGATAACATAGCATACAAGTCATCAATATCATCATTTATTTCAACCATATTTCCTTGACCCTTTTTCTTTTCTTTCTTTGGAGCACGACATTTTGCAGCTTTGTGTCCGATCGTTTTACAGTTGTGGCAGCTTTCGTTGAATTTCTTCTTGATGGGATAGTTCTTTGCTCCAGAAGACTTCTTCCTTTTTTTCTATTAGTTAGAGCAGTCTCAACAATGTTTGCTCCCATAATTATTGAGTTTCCTCGTGTCTTGTTTTTAGCAGCTTTATTGTCCTCTTCAATCCTCAACCAAACTATGAGATCTTCGAGTTTCATCTCCATGAGCTTATGTGTCAAGTAGTTCTTAAAGTCTCTCCATAAAGGATGCAACTTTTCAATCATCGGTCCATTGTCTGCATCTGCGGACTTTTCTTGAAAATAGTACTATTTTCAAGAATCTACATGGATTATTAACACCTGGTACTATTTTCAGCACATGCAAGAACTCGACTGTCTGAAAATAGTAGGCCATCTTCTGCACTTGCGGTCCATTGTTTGCATTTGCGAACTTTTCCTGGAGCTTCCCTCTTCGCTTCTAGGAACCTTCAGCCGCACTGTGGCCATGCATCTGCGGCCAAGCCCACCGCAGATGCGATTACACCAGAATTCATGAGCCTTCAGCAATCATCCGAGTTTAACCATCCGAAGTACCCCCGACGATCCCGGGACCCCGTCCAAACATAGCAAAAAGTCCTAAAACACAATACGAACTCGCTCGAAGCCTCAAATCATATCAAACAACACCAAAATCACAAATCGCACATCGATTCTAGCCTAATGAACTAATGAACTTCCAACTTCTAAAACTAAGGTCGAATTATATCAAACCAATTCCGAATGAGCTCAGATTTTGTACACAAGTCATAAATGACCCACTCACCTACTCCAACTTTTGGAATCAAAATTTGAACCCGATATCGACAAGGTCAACTCTTAGTCAAACCTCTCATCTTCCAAACCTTCAACTTTCTAACTTTCGCCAAAAATCATCAAATCAACCTACGGGCCTCCAAATCAATATCCAGACATACGCCTAAGTCCAAAATAACCACACAAAGCTATAAAAAGCATTGAAACTCCATTTCAACGTCGTCTACACAAAAGTCAAACTCCGGTCAACTCTTCCAACTTAAGCTTCCAACCTTGGGACTAAGTGTCCCAATTTACTCTGAAATATCCCCGAAACCAAACCAACCACCCCGATAAGTCACAAAACCACAAATGAACATAGAAGAGGAAATAGTTAGGGGAACAATGCTATAATACATAAAATGACTGACCGGGTCATTGCATTCTCCCCCTCTTAAACAAATGTTCATCCTCTAACGGGTCTAGAATCACACCTGAAGTCTCAAATAGGTGTGGATAACTGCTCCACATCTGCCACTCATCCTCCCAAGTAGGCTCCTCGTCCAACTGACCTCTCCAACGAACTTTCACTGATGCTATATTCTTTGACCTCAACTTCCGAACCTGTCGGTCCAAAATGGCCACCGGGTCCACATCATAGGTCAATTCCACATCTAGCTGCACTGTGCTGAAGACCAAAAATGCGACAGATCACCATAACACTTATGGAGCACAGAGACATGAAATACTAGATGAACACCTGATAGGCTAGGTGGCAATACAAGTTTGTAAGCCACATCTCCCACTCTCTCAAGCACCTCAAAAGGACCAATATACCAAGGGCTCAACTTCCCTTATTCCCAAACCTCATCACACCTTTCATGGGAAAAACTCTGAGCAAAACCTTCTTACCTACCATGTATGAGACATCACACTTTCCTATCAGCATAACGCTTCTGCCTGGACTATGCTGTACGAAGCCGCTCCTAGATCAACTTTACCTTCTCTAAGGCATCACAAACCAAATCAATGCCCAACAACCTAGCCTCCCCAGGTTCAGACCAACCAACTATAGAACGACATCTCCTCCCATATAAGGCCTCATAAGGAGCCATCTGAATACTCAACTAGAAGCTGTTTTTGTCGGCGAACTCTACTTACGGATGAAACTGATCCCATGAACCCCCGAAATCCATAACCGAGGCACGTAACATATCCTCCAAGATCTGATGGTGCACTCGGAATGTTCGTCTGTCTGAGGATGGAATGTTGTACTCAACTCAACCCGTGTGCCTAACGTTCGCTGCTCTGCTCTCAAACACTTTGATGTGAACTGCGTGTCTCAGTGAGAAATGATGAAAATGGGCATGCCATGCAAGCAGATAATCTCCCGGATATAAATATGAGCCAATCGCTCTACATAATAAGAAGTCACCACCGGAATGAAGTGTGCGGACTTAGTCAACCGGTCCACAATAACCCAAACTGTGTCATATTTCTTCAAGGTACGTGGTAAGCCTACCACAAAATCCATAGTGATGCGCTCCCACTTCCACTCTGGTATCTCCAATCTCTGAATCAACGCTCCTGGTTTCTGATGGTCATACTTCACCTGTTAACAATTCAAACATCAAGATACATATGCAACGATATCTTTCTTCATTCTTCGCCACTAATAGTGTTGTTTCAAGTCATGGTACATCTTCTTGACACCTGGGTGAATGGAATAGCACGAGTTGTGAGCCTAGTCAAGGATCAAATCTCTCAACCTATCAACAATTGGAACACAAATCCAGCCTCGTAGCCGCATAACACCATCATCATCAATCACAAACTCCCTAGCACCATCCCGCTGCACTGTGTACTTCAACACCAACAAGTGAGGATCATCAAACTAGCGAGCCTTAATACGCTCCGATAATGATGATCGACCCACAACGCAAGCAAGAACCCGACTAGGCCCCGAAACATCCAATATCACAAACTGATTGTCCAACTCTTGAACATCCATGGCTAGTGGTCTCTCTACTACTGGTAAATATGCCAAACTGCCCATACTCTCCACCTTCCTACTCAATGCATCGGTCACCACATTGGCCTTCCACGGATGATATAATATAGTGATATCATAGTCCTTCATGGACTCTAAACATCTCCGCCGCTGCAAATTAAGATCCTTCTGCTTGAACAGGTTCTGGAGACTTTGATGGTCGGTATAGGCCTCAAAATAAACACCGTATAGATAGTGCCTCCAAATCTTCAATGCATGAACAATGGCTGCCAACTCTAAGTCATGCACAGTGTAATTCTTCTCATGAACCTTCAACTACCGAGACGTGTAGGCAATCACCCTACCATCATGCATCAACACAGTGCTAGCCCAATACGTGACACATCACAACACACGGTGCACGATCCTGAACCCGTAGGCAACACCAACACTAGGGCTTTAGTCAATGTAGTCTTGAGCTTCTGAAAGATTGCCTCAAACTCGTCGGGCCATCTGAATGGAGCACCCTTCTGGGTCAATCTGGTCAAAGGTGCAACAATAAACGAGAAGCCCCCACAAAATGGCGATAATAACTTGTCAAACCAAGAAAGCTCTGAATCTTAGTAGCTGAAGATAGTCTAGGCCAACTCTAAATTGCCTCAAGCATTTTCGGATCCACCTTGATCCCCTTACTAGACAACACATAGCCCAAGAATGCCACCAAATCAAGCCAGAATTCACACTTAGAGAATTTAGCATAAAGCTTCTTCTCCCTCAAGGTCTGGAGTACAATCCTCAGATTCTGCTCATAATCCTCCTGACTGCATGAGTACACTAATATATCATCAATGAATATATGACGAAATAACCGAGATACGGCTGGAACACAATATTCATCAAGTGCATAAAGGTTGTTCGGGCATTGGTCAACCCAAAGGACATCACAAGAAACTCATAGTGACCATATTGGGTCCTGAATGTCGTTTTTGGAATATAAGGAATCCTGAATCTTCAACTTATGATACCCCGACCTGAAATCAATCTTCGAGAACACTCTAGCACCCTGAAGCTGATCAAATATGTCATCAATGCGCAGTAGTGGGTACTTGTTCTTGATTGTAACTTTGTTCAGTTGCCTGTAATCAATACACATCCGCATAGTGCCATCCTTCTTCTTCATAAATAAACCGGCGCACCCCAAGGTGACACATTGGGCCTGATGAAGCCCTTATCAAGCAACTCCTGAAGCTATTCCTTTAACCCTTTTAATTCCACATGTGCCATGCGATATGGTGGAATAGATATAGGCTGAGTGTCTGATACTAGATCAATACCAAAATCAATGTACCTGTCGGGTGGCATGCCCATCAGGTCTGCAGGAATGGGAAGTTTCTTACTACCGAAACCGACTCAACGGTAGGAACATCAACATTAATATCCATCAAAAAGGCAAATATGCCAGACATACCTTCTCAACAATCTGTTGAGCCTTCAAATATGAAATCTTCTACTGGGGACATAATCCATGGAACCTCTCCACTCAACCCTAGGCAACCCCGGCATCATCAACGTCACGGTCTTAGCGTGATAATCCAGGATAGCATGACATGGCAACAACCAATCCATGCCTAAAATCACATCAAAATCAACCATGTTGAGCAGTAAAAAATCAAGTCTCGTCTCTAATTTTCAAATACTCACCACACACAACCGATACACACAGTCTACAATAATAGAATCACCCACCTGTGTAGATACATAAATAGATATAACTAAGGAATCACGAGGCATAACCAAATAACGAGCAAAGTATGATTACACATATGAGTAAGTGGAATCAGGGTCAAATAATATCGAAGCCTCCCTGTGGCACACTGAAACAATACCTGTGATCACAGAATCATAAGCAACTGCCTATGGCCTAGCTGAAAATGTGTAACAATGGGCCTGGCCACCGCCTGATCGACCTCCCCTTCTAGGGTGGCCTTGAGCTGACTGGGACCCACCCCGGGCTAGCTGTGCGGGTGGTGTAGATACTGGTGCCAACATCATAGACTCAGAGCTCTGCTGTGGGATTCTACTCAACGGTCTGGGGCAATCACTCTTAAAGGTAGTAAATGCAACCCCATTGGTGCCCAATACCCGTTGTGTGAAGAATCTGCTTATACCTATCTAGAAAATCCTGAGCATCCTCTAACTCTGCTCCACAGAACTCTAGAGGCTTAAGCCTCCCAAATCACTCTAATCTCTTTTGCTCCTTATCACTCATAAGTGGACCAACCTCGACCCGAGCAACAACAACCGACTGAACTAGAAATACACCGGATATCTGTTGACCCTAAGCAAGCTAATCTAGAGTACGGGCGACAGGAGTCTGGGTACCTCCCCCAGCCTCCGAAGTGGTTGGTGCAGTTGGAACCGAAACCGCTTGAGCCTGGCTCATGCACACAGTCAAAATTTTGGCTAAGGCCTCCTAAAGGCAAAATAATGATGGGCACTGCTGGTTCCTGAGTTGGTCCCACCGGCTCAACAACCTCTAGTACCTTCTCCTCAGGTGGAGCGACTGGTGGTTCCATATGTGCTGCTCTGGCTATAGTACGAGCCACACCTCATCCTCTACCGCGGCCCCGACCTCCCTCGGTCCTAACTGGTGGTACTGGTAGATGTTTGTCTGATCGGGTCACACGTGTCCTCACCATCTGTGAAAGAATAGAAGAGTCAAGTTCAAATTTCAGAAATAACAAATTTGCACGACAAGAATACAAGAAAGTGATGTTTCCTAACAGTTCGGTAGCCTCTCGAAAATAAGTACATACATCTCCATACCGATCCACAAGACTCTACTAAACTTGCTCATGACTCGTAATACATATGAAGCTAGGACTCTAATACCAACTTATCACGAACGAAAATCCCAACCCGTCGTGATGGTGCCTAACACATTTCCTAGGAAATTCGGACATAACAGTAAAGAATCAATATAATGAAATTTATAGAAATAACATAAGTATGAAACCTCAGTATAACAAAATACCGCTAATACTGCCCAGAACTAGTAAATATAGAGTCAAAAGCTCTAATACGTGAATACAAGTCTGAAATAATGTAATATTGTTTGAAATAAAGACAATAGTACATGCAGGTGCGGAAGATGGGTCCATCCTCTCGTAGCCCTGGCTTGGGGTACTAGTGTCTGTTCAGTTGTACCAGAAGAATGTGTCCTCACCGTCTGTAAGAGAATAGAAGAGAAATGATTCAAACTTTGAGATAAACAAATCCGCACGATAAAGAATGAAAGAAAGAGAAGTTTTTCTAACAGCCTTGTATCCTCTCGAAGATAAGTACCGACGTCTCCGCACCGATATGCAAGACTATACTATACTTGTTCATGACTTGTGAGACCTAAGAAACCTAGTGCTCTAATACTAACTTGTCACGACCCAAAACCCCCAGTGGTCGTGATGGTGCCTAGCCCACTTGTTAGGCAAGCCAGTCATAAAACATTAACCAATTAGTCTGAATGACAATTAACCATAGATAATGTCAAATAATTACACCAAATCCCCAGAATTTGTAACACTGAGTCATGAGCTCTATATACGAATACAAGTCTGAAATACAAAAATACTGTCTAAAACAATAACAACAGTAAGGAGAGATAGGAAGAGACGCCATGGACTTTGATTGGGAAGCAGCTCTACATCAATCTCAACAACACAACAACAACTCAGCTCACAATGCTCAGCTAGGTCTAACTCCTGAATCTGCACAATTAAGTACAGAGTGTAGCATGATTATAACTAACCACATGCACTCAATAAGTATCATGACTAACCGCAATGAGGTAGTGACTAGAATTACCAATGATACTCACTTAACAACCTACTCAGTTCATAAATGCAAGTACACAACAGCGGTACAAAAATCTAAGCATGCAATACTGGTACAACAAATACGTGCACATAGAGAAGATGCCTGCAAGTCTTATAACAGTTTAACAGCTCAATATATAGAGGAGATATACGTCTAACACCAATGAACATCAAAATTTGCATATAGAGAAGATATAATATATCATCGAGTCAATGTGCATATGTTAACATATAGAGAAGATATGTACCATGCCTTCATCCTTCAGTCAAAGCAGCACATAGAGAAGACACGAATAAATAGGCATGTATACATTCAAAAACTAACATATAGAGAAGATATGTACCATGCCTTCATCCTTCAGTCAAAGCAGCACATAGAGAAGACACGAATAAATAGGCATGTATACATTCAAAAACTAACATATAGAGAAGATATGTACCATGCCTTCATCCTTCAGTCAAAGCAGCACATAGAGAAGACACGAATAAATAGGCATGTATACATTCAAAAACTAACATATAGAGAAGATATGTACCATGCCTTCATCCTTCAGTCAAAGCAGCACATAGAGAAGACACGAATAAATAGGCATGTATACATTCAAAAACTAACATATAGAGAAGATATGTACCATGCCTTCATCCTTCAGTCAAAGCAGCACATAGAGAAGACACGAATAAATAGGCATGTATACATTCAAAAACTAACATATAGAGAAGATATGTACCATGCCTTCATCCTTCAGTCAAAGCAGCACATAGAGAAGACACGAATAAATAGGCATGTATACATTCAAAAACTAACATATAGAGAAGATATGTACCATGCCTTCATCCTTCAGTCAAAGCAGCACATAGAGAAGACACGAATAAATAGGCATGTATACATTCAAAAACTAACATATAGAGAAGATATGTACCATGCCTTCATCCTTCAGTCAAAGCAGCACATAGAGAAGACACGAATAAATAGGCATGTATACATTCAAAAACTAACATATAGAGAAGATATGTACCATGCCTTCATCCTTCAGTCAAAGCAGCACATAGAGAAGACACGAATAAATAGGCATGTATACATTCAAAAACTAACATATAGAGAAGATATGTACCATGCCTTCATCCTTCAGTCAAAGCAGCACATAGAGAAGACACGAATAAATAGGCATGTATACATTCAAAAACTAACATATAGAGAAGATATGTACCATGCCTTCATCCTTCAGTCAAAGCAGCACATAGAGAAGACACGAATAAATAGGCATGTATACATTCAAAAACTAACATATAGAGAAGATATGCGATAATATCGTGTATACACCCAAGGCGTTTGCATCTAAATAAGATACGAAAAAACCAAACGATGATCATTTTTCCTTATATCGCGTGTACGTCATCAAGAAAGAAATATGAGAGGACGACCCTAGGGGAATATATCCTTATCCACACGCTGCACGCACAACTCATATGCTATAATAACAACTGCATGGACCACTCTCATGCTAATATTATATATATATAGACCCTCCGCTCTCTTAACTAAAAGGAGTTTATACTTAACTGAATATAAACTCCCGATAAGGAATAATACTATAACTTATAAGACTAATATAATGTACATGAATTCAGGAGTACGAACTTCTCGTTATGTCTCGTTATCAAACACATTTAGTTATGGGATCATGCAAAAATGAACAAAAGGTTTAGCCGAATCATAACTTATCACAATATGTCTAATAACCACGTTTGAACTTATATTTTCGTACTTCACTCTACAACAACTAATATAATGCTATCGTTAATCTAGGAAAGATGCAACTATCTTACAACGAATGACAACATTATTTAATATTAAAACGAGCAGCATCTCCCATGTTTTCATTACTTTCCGAAGTCCAAAAACAAACAAGAACACATACAACCTTCAACTATATATTTTAAGCACCACAACACACCCAAAAGTGCATATGTCATCATATAGAGAAGATATGTACCATGCCTTCATCCTTCAGTCAAAGCAGCACATAGAGAAGACACGAATAAATAGGCATGTATACATTCAAAAACTAACATATAGAGAAGATATGTACCATGCCTTCATCCTTCAGTCAAAGCAGCACATAGAGAAGACACGAATAAATAGGCATGTATACATTCAAAAACTAACATATAGAGAAGATATGTACCATGCCTTCATCCTTCAGTCAAAGCAGCACATAGAGAAGACACGAATAAATAGGCATGTATACATTCAAAAACTAACATATAGAGAAGATATGTACCATGCCTTCATCCTTCAGTCAAAGCAGCACATAGAGAAGACACGAATAAATAGGCATGTATACATTCAAAAACTAACATATAGAGAAGATATGCGATAAAATTGTGTATACACCCAAGGCGCTTGCATCTAAAGAAGATACGCAAAAACCAAATGATGATCATTTTTCCTTATATTGCGTGTACATCATCAAGAAAGAAACATGAGAGGACGACCCTAGGGGGATATATCCTTATCCACATGCTGCACGCACAACTCATATGCTATAATAACAACCACATGGACCACTCTCGTGCTAATATTGTATATATATAGACCTTCCGCTCTCTTAACTGAAATGAGTTTATACTTAACTGAATATAAACTCCCGATAAGGAATAATACTGTAACTTATAAGACTAATATAATGTACATGAATTCAGGAGTACGAACTTCTCTTTATGTCTCGTTATCAAACACATTTAGTTATGGGATCATGCAAAAATGAAGGAAAGGTTTAGCCTTATCATAACTTATCACAATATGTCTAATAACCACGTTTGAACTCATATTGTCGCACTTCACTCTACAACAACTAATATAATGCTATCGTTAAGCTAGGAAAGATGCAACTATCTTACAACGAACGACAACTTTATTTAATATTAAAACGGACAGCATCTCCCATGTTTTCATTACTTTCCGAAGTCCATAAACCAAAAAGAATACATACAACATTCAACTATATATTTTCAGCACCACAACACACCCAAAAGCCCAACAACGCAAACCAATCTACCCAACAACAAGTGCACAAACATCACCAACAAAACTACTATTTAGCACGATGAGCGAAAACCTCGGATTGAATCCCTTTTGAACCCTTTAACCCCAAAGTCACTAACTCGTTAATTTAACTACATGTCCATCATGATATTAAGTACAATTAGAGGACTTCTAACCTCCTATTCATCTCCTAATTCACCCTCAAACAGCCCAACAATCCAACAACAACAAAAAGTATAACTTTCCATTATTATGTTATCCTTTCTCTTCTTATTCACAATACTAACAACAAGTTCTACATGTAGATAATATATTCATAATAACAACATCATAGCCAATTCATTACCCATGATTTCCAACCACTTAAATTTCATAAGAGCAACTTTCAAAATAATCCATCAAGAACAACAACATCTCAAGCTAATCCAAGTATTATCTTGTAGTTTATCATCCTAGCAAACTTAACAAACATACAAGAAAGATTAAGCATAACAAGTGGGCTGTTATAATAAACTTAACCAGTAGCAAAAACTTGAAATTTCAGTGAAACACAGGCCACAACTACCCTCAATGACAACACAGCCTCAAAGAGTTGTTGTTCTTCACTAGAACTAACTTTTGATGTTGAAATATGATGTAATCACTTGGATTCCCCTTAAAACCCTTATAGGATCTGTTGAGGAGGGTTGAGTTGAAAAATGAGAAATAAAGGTCATCCAAATCGTTTTTAAAGTTAAGTAGGTCGACCACCGGCTAAGTGGGTCCCATTGGGAGCTGCTTGCACAGTCTTGCGGAAATGTTAATATCTCTCTACTCCATGTCGTATCTTCAAACTGTTTAATGAATTGGAAACTACACTCTTAGATCTTCCATTTGGTAGGTGGATCATCCACTAATTCAAAGTATATTGGGAGAAAATCTCAGTGATATTAAACATGAATTTGAGTACAATTTATGAACGTAACTTATGACGACTTTTGTCGACTTTTGTTCCACAACTTTCTTGACTTTAAAACTTAAAACACGACTATTATAAGTCTAAAATACTCATAAAATCACCTTCTTATCATGTTAATCACCCTAGTATTACCCTAAAAATATGGGCTATAATATTTCCAACTTGCTGACTTTCGACGAAACTTATTTTCTTCGATTCAGTTAGATTCTAAACCTTCCAACCCTATTGGTACTTGTTGTTCATGATATTAAATATTTATAATTTCCAGGGTAACATGATAAACTTAATTCATATACTTTCAAATATGATCTCATTTCCGAGCATACATCAATTGACTTACAACGTACTTTTACGTACGAAGTCATGGGTGTAACATATTAGCAATTAATAGGTGTCGTATGCTGGGAGAAGAGCTCCAACAGAATAAATATATTTTGGGCAAGTCTTACAACTATTTGGAGGCCCAAATTGAAGTCCAATGGGAGGTGGAATGGGGCCCAAATCAGCCTAAACAAGGAGCAATTTCAGCAACCCAAACTAGTGTTAATTTAACCTAGTTTCTAGAATCTTTCAATAATGCTTTCTTATTCAATGTTGACTACATAGAACTATGTGTGGGTAGTCTTCAATGTTGACTACATTGAATAAAGTGTGGGTAATCTTTTATGCACCTAATAAGCTCAACTTATTTAATTTAGTTTGACCGCATTTGAAGCCTAAAATGTTCTTTTAGTTTTTCTTATGGTGGCAACTACCATTTACTCCTATATAAAGGAGTGTTTTCTTCTTTATTGTAATGAATTTTGATGAATATTAATATTATTATCCTTGTGGCTTGTGGAGAGCTTTGAGGTCTTCTTTAGGGTTTGTCCTTTTTGTTCTACTTTGAATCATAACTTAGATCCTTTAATGGTAAGTTTCTTCGCTTGGGTTCCCTCCCTCATATTCTTCTTCTTATATTTATGATTCACTGCTTCAAGTTTCAAATACATGAGACTGTATTTTTTTTATTTTAAGAATCAAATCTTCCCCTATTATTCTTTCTTCAAGAACTTCTTCCTTGCCTTAATATTTAAAAAGGATTCAAGATACATTAACTTGAATGTTTTTCATCTCTTCAAGATTCCTTATTTCTATCCTTCTATCTCTCTACTTAACGCCTTCGGCTATCAGTGTTATTATCAAGTGGTATCAAAGCGGTTCTATCAAGATTTCTTTCTTGATAATCTTGGGGATTTTCTTAAAAAAGAGAAACAAAACAAAAGGGTTACTGTACAATGAACAGCAACAAGGAAAAAAAAGTAAAAAAAAATTGAAATTGCACCAATGAATAGTGACATGAACAATGTTCATCACTTGATCTTGGTTTGTTTATGCTTCATCTTTTAATTTGATGATTTTGAGTTCTTGGGAAATCTTAGCTAGTTATTATCCCTTGAAATCCCATTAGATTTGAAGCTTCGTTTGATTTTTTCTTCAAGAAACTCAAAAGTCACTTGAAGGTGTACAAAAGTCATTGGTTCATACACTACCTTTAAGTCTTACTAGGTCTTGATATTATCTTGTTCATACTACTTTGTTGGTATCGATTTCTTAATTAGTTCGTGTCAATTTATTTTGTACTTTTATATTTATTTTTGTGGTGTATTTCTTCGTTTCCTATCCGTTTTAGCTTGTTTTTCTTGTTTGACATAAACTCCATTCCGAGAACAAAATTAGGATTTTCTTGAAGTAATCTGCATCATTGGTTCTTGGAAGATCTTTGAGGAGCAACCCTTGAGTGGTAAAAGGCAAGAGTGGTAAGAATTTTTTGAGGTTAAAAGTCTACTTGTGTGATACATGAGTGTTGAGAGTGACTACATGAGTGATACACGTAAGGGTGTGATTCTTTTGGTGTGGTACTTTTACTTATAACAATCTTCTTTTTTTATAAGTAAGTAATTTGCAGGTCTTTGGGTAATTATGTCTACATCCATGAAGACCAAAAGAAAGGAAGAAAAAATTATTTTTCACAAGGACTTTCAAATACTCTATGAAATGATGAAGAAAGAGAATGATGAGTGGGATGGAAGAAAGAAGAGAAAACATGAGGCTACTAAAACATCTTCAAACTATCCGTCATCTATTGATGGTGAGTGGAAGCCCAGTGCATATAAAAAGAAGGGGCAAAGGGATATATCAAGTAGATATAAAAAATATAATATTAGAGTTGACTAATAAGTCCTCCAAAAGACAGAAGAAGAATTCTTGGAACGACTCGAAACTAGCAAAAAATAACTCAAAATTAACAAATAATGCCATAGGAAGCAAACACAATCGATAAAGGTCGAATCTTTAATCAAATACTCAAAGTGAACCAAAACGTCAACCTGGTACCACACCCCGGAATCAGCAAACCTCACAAATTTCGACAACCCATTCGAATATCAGTCCAATCATACTAATTTTACTCAAATTCGACTCCAAATCGATGTTCAAATCTCAGATATTCACTTTAGAAAAGTTTAGATAAAACTCCCAATTTCTCTTTTAGATTCATCAAATTAAATGTCAAAATCGAAGATGGAATCATGTAAAATAATCACGAATCAAAAGTACTTACCCCAATTCAAGTCGTGAAAATTCCCTCCGAAATCCCCCAAACCAAGCTTCCAAACTCAAAATGTGATAAAATAACCAAAACATTGGAAATAGAGTACTTTATAACACTACCCAGGTAAACCCCTTCGCGATCGTGGGACCAGCTTCACAATCGCAAAGCAAACTTCACTGCCCACAAAAATATTCTTTGCGTTCGCGGCAAGCACCTCGCAAACATGATGCACAATGATGCCAAACCTATGCGAACGCGGCAACAACCTCACAAATGCAATGTTAACTCTACCAACCCCCAACTCCTCAATGCGAATGCGGTGACACTAGCGCAAACACGTAGAGCAAACCGCTCAAACCTTCGCGAACACGCTCCTCCTATCCCGACCATGATGAATAAATTACCAGTGGTCTTAAAACACTCTTTGCGATCGCGATACTCATATGCGATCGTGATGACCAACAACCCAGCACCAGAAATCAGAGGAACCAATAATGCCAATATGAGAAAAAATGATCTGAAATCACCCCAGAACTCACCAGAGCCCCTCGAGACCCCGTTAAAACATACCAACAAGTCCCATAATATAATACGGACCTACTCAAGGCCTTAAATCCCATAACGTAACATCTTAAATATAAATCACACCTCAATTCAAGCTTAATAAACTATTTTAAAATTTCAAATTCCAAACTTGCGCCGAACACGTCTAAACAACTAGAAATCACCTTAAATTTTGCACAAAAGTTTCAATTGACACAACAAACATATTTCAACTTCCGGAATGACAATCCGAACCCAATAACATCGAAGTCAACTCCCAGTCAAACCTATGAACTTTTCATACCTTCAAATTACCAACTTTCACCAAAAAGTGCCAAAACCTTCTACAAACATCCAAATGCAAATCTGAGAATACACCCAAGTCCAAAATTGCCATTAAGACCTAACGGAATCGTAAAAACTCTGATCCGAGGTTAAATTTGTAAAAGTCAAACTTGGTCAACTCTTTCAACTTAAGACTTCCAAATTGAGAACCATTCTTCCAAATCAATCCCCAACCACTCGAATACCAAAACCGATGGTGCACGCACATTATAATACACCATATGAAGCTACTCATGACTTAAACCAACAAACTGAATGAAAATGCTCAAAACAACCGGTCAGGTCATTAAATGCTCCCCCACTTCAACATACGTTCGTCCTCAAATGTGCCAAGAGTTGCTTTAAAGCCATCCAATCACTGCATAATCTCACCATGAACATACCTATGGGTGATCCCACGTCACTCCAATCTGTATAAGCCTAACAACACAATCTCGTTGAAGATCCTTACTTCAACCTTAGTACATAATCCTTAGAATCTAGTATCCAGTATCCAGAATCTATTATAAGATCTGATCCTTGTACATATACAATGTATCTACCCCAAAACGTTGTGTCAAGCCATCAATGCACTGCCCAGATCAAACAATACGATGTGCCAGAATGTGGGTGCTTATGATACTTCAAATAGCATATTTTGCCAAGGAAAGTAAGGGATTGGATCTTCATCAATTGGATCCTCTCGAATTCCAAACAAAAGTGAGGATGAGAGACAAGAAAAAAAGAAGTAAGGGTGAGAAAGTTGACAACTTAAGAGGGGAAAAAGGAGAAGAAGTGATGAGTAAAGAGAGTGAGTTGTCAAGAAGAATATATGAGTGGTTAGGAGAACTAAGTAAAGTGAGCCTGAGAGGGAAAATAGAGAGTGAACAAGTACAATTGAGAGATGAGGAAAAAGAAAAGATTAAAAGAATAGTGCTGAAGAATGTAGGATTCTTCTTCTAGATATCAACTAACTCATTCATTTTCTAGTCTTTGTGCTTCAAGTGTGTAGGTTATTGAAGAACAACCCATCGAAAAGTTTGACCAGCAAGTGCATGCAAAATTACCTTTTAAAAAAGATTTCAACGGTGCAACGACCAATGATCCATGGAAGCAATTGCAAGTTGAAGACAAGTGTGAGCTTGATGATCTCATGTGGTATGACCTTGTTGAAGATTTATTTCAACAAACAAATGAAGCTGAACTTGTACCTCAATTTGGTAAGGTTAAGAATTTAAGTGGAGACATAACTCAAATTGGGAGTGAACAAAGCCTTGTTGATTATTCTTTTCAAGTGAACAATCTGCCGCAATGTGATGAAAGTGAGGGACAAGGAAAACTGAGAGAACAAATCAAGAGAAACTTGAGAGAGGATGAATCTTGTTCATATTCTAATCCACTAACTCTTTCTTATTCTAGTGTTGTTTTTTTTTCATACAAAACATTGAGGAAAAAACTTGGATAAAGGATGACGACACCTCATATAAAGATGAAATCCCATTGGCAAAGGTTTTAAAGTGTACAATAACCCATTAGGGGATGAAATTGGGAAAACTTTAAAATGTTCCATAATTCCTTCTGGCTAAAGAACATCGATTGAAAAGTTGCCAATGAAAGCAAAGAGACAAATGCAGCTTGTGATGCTATACATGTTGAGGATATTGAGTTGAATGCAAAATATAGTGACTCAAGTATGGAGAAGGATGAGGGCTCACATAGTGCTAACTTAACAATATCTTTATCTTGTTTTGAAGATCCTCTCTTGCAGGTTCATTCCAAGACACTTCTCAAGGAAATTACTTTTTATCCATACCTTGACTATGGTATATCCAATGGTGAAGTTAAAATGGTTTGAAAGAGAAAATATGGTATGTTTTCTTGGTATTCATATGCTTTTGGTCTGGCTAATCATCCTCTAATGTTCAGAGAGCTTATGAATGGTGTTTTTAGTGCTTCTATTGGTAATTATATATTTTTATTGGATGATGTTATTCTTGGATATTTTAAATGAGTATTTTTGCATAAAAGAATTAAGTGGGTTAAACGGTTGCATGGTCACTACTCTGTGTTATTTTTACCAAGTTTTTATTGTATTTTTCTACTTTTTGTGATTACCATGATGGTTTTAGGTCAATGTCAAGATTCGGGGACGAATCTTCTTTAAGAGAGGGAGAATGATAGTAACCATATAAGCTCAAATTTATTGGAGGAGATAATATTATCATATCAAGATTCGAGGAAGAATCTTCTTTGAGAAGGGGAGAATGATAGAATCCATAGAAGCTCAATATTATTAAATGACAAGGATCAAGTTTTAGAAGATCCAAGAAGGCCCAAGGCAAGATCTTAAATAAAAAAGTTTCAAGACAAGCTCAATGAGCTTCAATTAGCAATTAAAAGGTGTCTTATGGTGGGAGAAGAGTTCTAGCCCAACGAAGATATTTTGGACAAGACATAAAACTATTTGGAGGCCCAAATTGAAGTCCAAAGGGAGGCATAATGGGGCCCAAATCAGTCCAAACAAGAAGCAACTTTAGCAACCCAAACTAGTTAATTTAACCCAGTTTTTAGAATATTTCATTAATGCTTTCTTAGCCAATGTTGGCTACATTGAACTATGTCTGGGTAGTCTTCAATGTTGACTATATTGAACAAAGTATGGATAGTCTTCAATGTTGACTACATTGAACAAAGTGTGGGTAGTCTTCTGTGCACCTAAGAAACTCAACTTATTTAATTTAGTTTGACTATCTTTGCAGCCTAGAATATTCTTTTAGGGTTTTTCTTTATGGTGGCAACCACCATTTACTCTTATATAAAGGAGTTTTTTCTTCTTCATTGTAATGAAGTTTGATGAATATTAATATTACTACCCTTGTGTCTTGTGGAGGACTTTGAAGTTCTCTTTAGGGTTCGCCCTTTTTGTTCTACTTTGAACCGTAACTTGGATCCTTCAACGATAAGATTCTTCGTTTGAGTTCCCTCCCTCCTACTCTTTTTCTTCTTAATTGATTCACTGCTTCTTTTACTATTAAACAAGGTTTTAAGTATCAATACTTGAACTTGTTTTCTTTCCTCATACGAATCAATTCTCCCCCTTTCTAACTTCTAATTCTAAAATCTCACACTATCAATGTTGTTATCAAGAATGCTGCAACAGGTCTAACATTCTGATTGGAGGCTATTTGCCCGAATTGCCTCTCATAATTTCTGAAATCTGTCCTAAGTTGTTGATTGTCAAGACAGAGTTGTTGATTATCAAGCAAGAGATTCTTTTACAAACCATTCATAGTCTCCTCTGCCTGTTGTGTTGGCGCCTCTGGTAAGTTGCAATTTCCTTGAGGTATGTTACTGTTCTGATTACCCCCTCCCCTATGAGAAGTTGGGATGGTTTATCCAATTTGGATTGTAAGTGTTTTCATAGGCAACACTCTGATTCATTGGACCCCCGCATATCTCACAACATGCTGCATCTGATTTGCTTGTTGCATTGTCATCTTATTCATCTGATTGGTTAACTTTGTTTTATCTGCTCTCATGGCTGAGAAATCATCAAGCTCAATAACTCCTGTTGCCTTCTGTTTAAGTGCTCTTCATGGTTTCCCATCTCCTTGGCAATTGTTATCAATAGCAATGCAATTGTTCAGCAGGATCTTGCTTTCACTGTACGGTTTTGCTATGCATCTACCCCCACAAGCTAAATCAAGACTCATCTTGGATGCGTCATCTAACCAATCAACAAAAGTGTGACCCAAGACTTCATCAATTTGATAATGATGTGGGCGGTCTCTGAGTAGCTTCTTGTATCTTTCCCAAGCTTGACAAAGAGTCTCTGAAATCCCAGATTTTGGATTCAGTGACTTTGTTTTCTTTGTGAGAAAAACTTGATAAGAATTTTCCATGCTAGATCATCCCCTGTGCGGATTGAATTTGTTGGCTCTTTCTACAACCATTCTTTTGTTTCCCCCAACAGAGAAAAGAGAAACAAGGTTAGTATGAGATAAACCTCATAGACGTCCGGATAGTTGTATGTATCTGTAATCTCCAAAAGGTTATGTATGTGCCTCTATGGATCTTCATGAGATAGACCCACAAATTGCTCTGTGGACTAAATTAGCTAATCCATGTACTATTTCAGCTCAAAATGACCAGTTATGTCAGGCTTCATGATAGCCTGAGTCATATTTGCGAGATTAGACCTTGCAGCCTCTATCACCAGTCTTTCATCATTTTCTGCCATCTCTATTGGCTATGGTTGGACTACAATGCCCAACTCTACATTTCTAGCTCTTGCTTCGTCCTCCCTCCTTAACTTGTGAAAATATGTTTGGGGTTCAGGGTCAGGAGGAGGAAGATTGTTCAAACTGTTACTTCTTCTTAGAATTCAATATGAACACCAGTAAAATCAAAAATAGTAAAACAAATTAAAACTCAAACAAATGATGAATAATAGCTTATTTCAGACAAGTAGCTAATTTCTAAATCCCCAGTGATGGCACCAAAAACTTGTTGGGACCAAATGCAAACGCAAGTATTCGCGATCGACAAGTAATAAAGTGATAAAAAAGTATCGTCCCACGAGGATTTATGACTAACTATTATCCAACCTAAACTGCTTATAAGGTAATTGCTCAAGAGGTTATGAACAAGATGATTGTGATTTTTTCTACTAAAAATTACTACAAAACTAAGAAAAAATTAAGCAAACAAGAATGCAAATTGTGCAAACAAACACTTTGCAAAACATTCAGTGACATCGAAGTATTTTGGGGTTATGAGATTAATGTCTCTCCTATTGCTGTTTTTCGATTGATTTACTTACTTGATATAGCTAATTCGTTGGTTAACAGGGTTTATTATGATCGTGTAGCTCTTTCGATACCTTGCTCACCTATTCAAGCCAACCTAATACTATATGTCTATAGAATCAAAATTAACAAGAATGCATGTATATCTCCTGCAAGAATAACCAAGTAAGGCAACTAAAATATATCTATCCTAATAGTGAATCTATTCTCCGATGCCCAGATTTACGAACTTACTCTATTCAGTCTTATATAGAATCTATAGTTCTCATTTTTGAGTTCAACTATAAATTTGTAGATAGTATTCTACTGTTAGCTATGTAGTAAAATAATTGAGTGCACGATTGAATAAATAAATTAATATTATAATTCAAGAAATATCCTCAGCCGTCAAACAACAATAGTCAATAACAACCCATAATCCCAAAATAAAGGGATTTTTAGCCACTCATATTCATAACAACAATCAAAGTATTATTTGTAAACATAAAAGCTATAAATACTAGATAGAGGATGGACAAATCGATAAAATCCGTGCCCCGTTCGTGTTTCTAAGCCGTTTCTGCCTTCAAAATATGATCTACCCCTCCTAATCACATTTGGGAGGTATTTATAGTCTAGGGTCGAAGTATCCAAGTCCAAAACCGAGTAGGAAATATTTAATTCGCGGACTGGAAAAAGGACCAGGCCTCTATCCTCGCAAGGCCTAGACTGGGGCGAGCTATTTCCATCACGGCACGAGGCTGAGCGTCTGATTCTCCTTAGCAGGAGCTAGGCGTCGCCTAGCCTGGTGCCTAGTTCTTGGCCTTGCCCGATTTTTGCCTTTTTGTGCTCCATTCTCGTATATTCGGCATCCTTGTGTAGAACCTTCACTCATTTTCATCTTCCAACGATCGTACACATAAAAGCAATTCAATTAAGTTCAAAAGTTGCACATATTAACATTAAAATATCAAAATGTAAGGCAAGAAACACACTAAAAATATATATTTATAGCGAAATATCACTTGGGGCCTTAGGGAGTCCCTCTTACACCCATATTCTTTTTTGCTTTGCATTAAAGACCGTGCTTGTTCTTATGTGTGGAGTGGAATACTCTTGTTTGTTATTTCTTTTTTTATTTGCCATTTGGCTTCATTTTGAATTGTTTCTTTCTTTTGTGATTTCGTGGCTTGTAATGATATATCTAGATTCTAATTAGCATGTAATAGTTAGCAATTTTGTGTGTTCTTGTTAGTACCTCAGTTTATTCAAAATACAAAAAGAAAATTGAAAAAAAATTAAAAATTCAAATATATGCCTTCTATGTTTTAAAAATAGTTTTTCTCTATTTGCTTATAGGTATAGTAATAGTAACCCTCGCTTGTGTTTTTTTGTCGTTCTTCTGTAAGGGTCAGTATTTTAACCTGGTGCAATTAGCTTTTATTTAAGAGTAGAGAATTAGTGTCTTTGTGCGAATTGGAGGAACTTTTCTTGATTTTGTATATGCCTTAAAAGCCGTGAGTTCTTTAGTTATGAAGTCTAGTTTCATGTCTTGACTCTAGTATAAGTGGCTTATATGGTTGACTTGTCTTAACTGCTTTGCTAAAAAAGTCAGGATAGAACCGATCCTGACTTAGTTCTGAGCCAATATGTAAGTGAGAATTTTGTTGATATTCTGTTCATGTCATCTGATATCTAGAACTTGCCTCGAGTGTCTACAAAACAAAATAGTGAGTCTTTCTAGGTCTAGGAAGTGATAGAGGCACTTCTTTGTTAGCCATGATATGCCTTTTACTCATTGTATATAGTTAGCCCCCTTTGAGCCTGTAATCCTATTCTTTGTCCAACACATTATAAGCTTGGTCCCTTTTGATTTGAAGTAACCATCGTTTTTAACCTTTCATCTCCAAGTAAGCACCTAAAGTTGTTTATGAGCTTTTGAAAAGCTAAGGGGGGTTTAGTTGGATTTTCTAGTGGAACCTGCGAAATAGAAGAAAAGGTGCACTGTTTTAAAAGAAAGGTGGGGGCCACTGGTGGAAGAAAGAAAAAGAAAAAAAACAATAGAAAAAAATAGAAAGTCGTCACACAAAAAGTGTTTACTTTGAAAACAATCCCTGCAATTGGTAACTCTCCCTTCATTTGTGGTTAAAGAAAATGAAATAGTATACTTTGAAGGTTAGGAAAGTTGTTCATAATAAGAAGTGTGTGATTTATGGAAGTGTATGTATTAAAGTGATTAGAGAGGTATAGTCACTATTATCTAAATTGTATTATATCTATCCCGCAGCCTACACTATATCCAACTTATGTCCTACTTGATCTTAGACTGAGTGAACTTGGATTAGTAGAATATTACACCAAGGGAAAGGCTATGGAACATCTATTGTAGCACATAAATTTTATTTTTCAAAGTGAGTTAATTCTTTTTATTCAGAGTCCCTAATTGTTCTTGAATTTTATGCATGTGACACTCACTATTATTTATTTTTAGGGGGAACATAACTTGCGAATATCGGTGATGTATTTGGCCTTAAGTTGAATAAGTGAGCGCATTTTTAACAATTGATGTTTTTGAGTCGAGTCTTGTGTCTAAGATGTTATGGTAGGGTACTTGTCTATTTTAGATATTCTTGGCATGACGAGTTAAGAGAGTTTCTTAAAAAGGACGGCCTTCTTTGAAGTGTTGTTTGTTTTGCTCGAGGATGGGCGGTGGTCTAGGTGTGCAATGTTGATGGTTAGAGATACACATTTTTTGAAATATTTCACCGATAATTTACTGCACTTTAATTATGTTTGATATAAAATGTAAAACATTTATACTTAATACGTAATTTCAGTCATGTATATTCCGAGCTAAGATGCGTTTTTGAAGTTCAAATAGATAATATAGGACATTGAAGTTTGA
>AWOL01S0022334.1:10181-78711 GCA_000715115.1 Nicotiana otophora | reverse complement strand
GGTCAAGGATCGGGCGCACATAGGAAAAATGAAAGAAGAACATCAAAAGGCCAAACAATAGAGTGTCGCATCTTGCAAGCCGACGTGAGTATCATGACCCAAAATCCCACCAAAGGCCGTGAGGGCGCCTAACCTGCTCGCTAGGCAAGCCAACACTCACATCAACAACAGAATTCCATTATTAAGACATTATCTGATTCATGATATAAATAACAAAGCAGAAGAAGTCATAGCTCAGTATCAAAAGTATATGAATCTCATACAGGGTCTAAATATGACAACAACTGTCCCACAAATTATTCCAAAATCGGGTGTCACAACTAGTCACGAGCATCTAACAAGAGTATATACAATATCAACTAACAACAACCGCCTATTTGAAAATGGAAATACATAGATAGATATATAAAAGAGCAGGGAAGGAGAACTCAATGTGCTGCAGACCGAATCAATTAAGTAGCGATCACCACGAAGTATCCAGATAGCACTCCTACTCCGCTGGGTGAATACCACTAAAACCATCACCAAAACCTACACAAAATATGCAGAAGTATAGTATGAGTATAAAACTATGGTACTTAATAAGTATCAAGTCTAGCCTCGATAAAGTAGTGAGGAGGATTTAATAGTGATACTTACTAACAACTCAATAAGCATACAAAGTATAAATAACACATGGAATAAAGCATACTATCATCAATTAAGTCCACTAGTAGAAACACAGTAAAACTGGTATGTAAACATGCTTTTCAAACAAGGGAGATAGCACAATATCAGTTATCTCAATCTTTCATAATCAAAGTATGAGTAAGTAAATAGTTTTATATGTATATACAAAAGCCATTGCACGAGTCGAGGCTACTAATGCACGCCCACAATCTCATATTCGACACTAACCAAGTGTCCAAACTGGTACCAATCTGAGTAGTTGTGCTCACATGGCCCAAAGTAACATGGGTAATCACCTGATTCCAGAGGGATGAATCCATATCCAATCATTATTGTGGTGTGCAACCTAATCCACTAATAGTAATAATACCATTGCAGCATGCAACCCAATCCACACATACTACCGTTGCGGCGTGAAACCCGATCCAATCACAACAACATCAATATTCAATATCCGCTCACAATGTTCTCCTACCAAATTTCTCATCTTTTCACAATATTCAACTCTCCAGCTCATGAATATATGTATAAAGCAATACAATTAAGAGGCACCAATTCATAATAACAGAAATGCAGATAAAAGCCCATATAGCTAAAAGATGGCTATGGATAATCATATAATTTAATTCATTTCAACAATTCAATAAAAGCCTTATCATAATATTTAATATGAAAGGATTAATCCATGTTACATGAATCAATAAGACAAATATATGACTACGGCTTAACAAAGAAGCTCAACATGGAGAAATAATCATTTATGCTCAATTTCAACAAGTAATAACCTTAGGCATGCTTCTAGGCCACAATTACAAATCATCACAGAGTCATAGAATTAATGAGACATGTATAATAGGTTCATATCGTCCAAATAAGGGATAATCATACGAAAAACTTTATAGGGTATGGTCATAACCCAGCTAGCTCGTCACCTCGCATATACGTAGCTCCTAAATTGAGCAACAAGCAGCAAATAGATCACCTTTGGAGAGAATTCCCTCTTACAAGGATAGACAAGAGACTTACCTACACCCGTAGTCTTCAACTTTTCTAAATAGATTTTCCTCTCAAATCAACCTCCAAACGACTCGAATCTAAGCAAATACTACTAAATAACGTCAAATAAAGCCATATGAATCAGTTCCAAATAATGATGTTTTAATCTTTAATCAAATCCCCAAAGTCAATAAAAGTCAACCCGGACCCATGGTCAAAACTCGAGTCATGGGGTAGATCTTGGGTACCTATAATTTGCCAAGTCCAAATCGCCTCCTCTCGAAGTCTACGGTTCAAAATTATCACGACCTAAAATCCTACCTCAGGTCGTGATGGCGCCTAGCCATACTTGCTCTCACAATCAATAAAATATAGTCCAGATTCCTTAAATTAACCTAGTCATATCATAAATAAAGACATGAATGATCTCGAAACAGTATAATATATGATATCATCATACATTGGTCTGAACACAACTAAAGCAGTACAACCCCAAGACTAAGGTGACAAAAGTACACAAGCAACTAATGAATAAGTACAAGTCTAAATATAATAATAAACATTGTCTGAGAGAAAGAAAATAGATAGGTGATAAATAAGAGAAGGGACTCGGGCACTGCGAAGCGAATCCATGAGGTACAGCTCACCCTAAGTGTCTGAGCGAACGCCTAGGCTCAACAAGAGGCTCCGCTAGTACCACTCGAGGATCTGCACAAATAGATGTGCAAAGACGTAGTATGAGTACACGCACCACAGTCGGTACCCAGTAAGTATCAAGTCTAACCTCGAAAAAGTAGTGACAAGGCTATATGCATCATGATACTGACCATGCAGATATAAATAACAGAGCCTGGGTTTGAAGCGGTAAATATCTCATGAACAACATGTATCAATATAATAAATAGTAAAAAGATATAAAGCATGTTTTTCCAATTTTAAAGATAAATCATAACACTGCTCAAATATTGTATATAAAGAGGGCATGCTTCAATCAACGGAGTCGAGGGTTCCAACTAGCATATATAGGTGACATGTAAGAGTTGGCATTTAAATGAATGCTTCTAAATGAGTCAGGAATGTCTATGCATGCTCAAGACCCTACCGCTTCCCATAACCAGTACAAGATCCATGTATCACTGAAATCCGATACAAAATTTATGTATCACTTAACCCCAATACAAAATCCATGTATCGACCCCATATGCAATCCATGTATCGACCACGCTCATAGGGCCCAAAGTAACATGGGTAAACACCAGACTCCGGAGGGGCGGAACCAAATCCAAGCGCAAAAAGGAGCTTGATAGCTCACTTATAATCACATAGCCGCTCATCATGTCATGTGCCATAACTATATTTCAATCGTAGGACCTCGACTTTCGTGCCACAATCTCAATCCAAATCAGGTATCCAAATATAATACATATGCATATGCCCAAGAATTAATAGATAAAAGATGCATAAGGACTTAACAATAATTATGCGGATATGTGCTCATGGAATTCCATATGACTACGGATGATTCAAGCAATTCAGCATATGAGGAATAAGCTTCCATGCCTTCATAAATAATCAAAAGCCTAGGCATGATCTCTAGCATGAATAAGAGAGCGAGTGTACTATATAAGCTAAATAAATCATGAATCAAGATGAGCACACAATCAAACAAGGCATAAAGTATCTCAATTCTACCCCAGACATGATATAAACTTGGTACGTGTATATACGCTCGCCACCCCGTATATACACCACCACCAATATCTTAAACACATAGCATTCAAGTCAAATCCTAGGGGTTTCCATCTTAACAAGGTTAGCCAATAGACTTGCCTCTTCCTAGCTTTAGCTTTAACTACTAATCGTGTGAAAACTTCGCTCTAGCCCTCCAATCACGCGAATCCAAGCCAAACATCATCTAAGGAAGTCAAAAAAATGCTATAGGAAGGCTATAAGGCTTCGATCTTTGATAAATTTTCAAAAAGTCAAAATAAAAGTCAACCCACACCCGTGTGGTCGAAATTCGATGTCCCATAACCTACCGAGTCCAAATGTATAGTTAGTTTCCAAATCCAGGTCCCAATCGATAGTCAATACCTCAAAATACACTCTCTTAAAGTGTAGACAACAACCCAGAATTTACTTTTAAAATCCCATGTTTTTGGTGTTGAAATCCATGTAACTTCTTGAAATATAATCACAAATAGGTAGATATCACTTACGCTCTTGCCTTGTATGAAAATCCCCATGCAAGGTCGCCTATTGCCAAGTCTAGGGCGCAAAATATGAAAGAATGTGTAAAAGTGCTGAAAATATCAGCTTAAGTATTCTGCCCAAAAGGACCATTCACGAATGCGGCACAAGCCTCGCATTCGCGAAGAACAAAATGTTGCCGCCAAGAAAATACCGTGCACAATAGCAAAAGTGCCCATGCGATTGTGAATGTGTGCTGGCCTTACAACATCACAAATGCATCTGACCAACCATAAACGCGATAATCAAACACCGTCTACGCTCCCCCTCTAAGAAAATGTGAACAAAGACATGCAAACATGTAGACCGGTCTGCCAACAGCAACGCGGACGCGGACCGCCCCTGCGAATGCAAAAACCGATTGCGAGTCTATCACTCCAACCGCAAATACGAAGAACAAATGCCAAGCTGACCAAAATCCTTCTCCAGGATCGCGAGCCTAGCTACGCGATCGCAAAGCACTGCAAAACACCAGCAACTCAGCTACTCCAAAACACATAAAAATGGTATGAAACCGCCCTAAAGGACACTCGATCCCCTCATAACACTGTCCAATCAATCCAACAAGTCCAAAATACAATATAAAAACTTATCCAAAGGCTCGAAATGCCGAAAATAAAATCAAAACCATGAATTGAGGATCAAAGTCATTGTCTTAACTTTCAAACATTCCAACTTCGTCGAACTCATCCGAATCATAGTTAGACATTCCGGATCACAACCAAACTTTGCACACAGGTTCCAATCAACTAAATAAACTAGTAAAAATTCTCAAAACCACAATCAGAGTTCGATAATACCAAATTCAATTTCCAGTCAAACTTAAGAGCTCTCATATTCTTCAAATTGCCAACTTTCGACAAATAGAGCCAAAACATTCTAGGAACATCCAAATTCAAATACGAACATACGTCCAAGTCCAAAATTACCATACGGACCCATCAAAACCATTAAATCCCGATTCCGAGGTTTTTTACATAAAAATAAATCTTGGTCAACTCTGCCAACTTAAGGCTTCCAAAATGAGAATCATTCTATCAACTCAATCTTGAACCATGGAAACATCAAAACCAACCGTATACGCAAGTTATAATGCATCATATGAAGTTATTCAAGATCTCAAACCACCAAACAAAATGCTAAAGCTCAAAATGACCGGTCGGGTCGTTACATTCTCCTATGTTCGTCCTCGAACATGCCAAGAGTTGTTCCAAAGCTGTCAAATAACTACATAAGCTCATCATACACACACCAATAAGTGATCCCATATCGCCTCAATCCATATAAATCCATTAGCACAAACTAACTGATGATTCTTCCTTCAACCTTAGCTTACAATCTTTAGAACCAAATTCCCTCTTCCGCAACTCCATCTGAGATCTAATTCTTGTATATATACACTATATCAATCCTGGAATGTTGTATTAACCGTAAATATACTTCCAAGATATAACCACACGATGTTTGCAAAATCTCAAGTACTTATAGAAATATATCTTGACCACAACAATTGCTCATTACCAAACCTAATACCTATAATATACATTATATCAAATAGAACCTTGTTCCAAACCTCCATCAACACTGTCAATGATGAAAGAAACCTATAGAAACTTATAACCATTCGTAAAATCAATATGTTGTGGAGTTTTCTCGCTCGACATGAACCTCTGCCAAATTCTAAGTTGACTAATGAAATTCTTCTTCCAAACACACCTTATCCAAATTTGATTGCACTAATTCCAGGACCAATAACCTCATCTCAACCAGTACAAATTCTTCGACCAACATACCACACAAAATGCCTCTTAGTCAATAATAGAAA
This sequence comes from Nicotiana otophora, assembly GCA_000715115.1. Lineage (NCBI taxonomy): Eukaryota > Viridiplantae > Streptophyta > Magnoliopsida > Solanales > Solanaceae > Nicotiana > Nicotiana otophora. The sequence goes on along the minus strand of AWOL01S0022334.1, from coordinate 72,971 downwards.
GAGAACCAAATGAGAGAACTGTCCAACAAGCCTGCCAGATACAATCACAAAAGCACAATGCAATGAATCCATCCCACAAGGTAGAAACAAAACACACGGAGTATGCACCAGAAATCTTATCCAAACATAACACCATTATGGCATGCAACCCGATCAAATAATCGTACTACTCCATGCGCCAAAATCTTCATGCTCACAAAATACATGTGTATCAACAACAAGCGCATACCATGCATACACATAAACACATGAAGACGGATAGCATAGAGCTCTACAAAAAGTCAAGCACAACTATGGTGCAACAAACAAATCAACATCTTAAGAGCCATCTTGCTCCTATGTCTCCACAAGGCCTAAATAGGGACACCACATGCGTGTGAATAATCAAGTCGTCTCACAACTCATCATAGCATAAGAGACTAATACATGAAATGGATTAGGGCAGGAATAACATCCATTCGGCCCGATAAAACACTTATAGAAAGGTTGTGCTAAGGAAGAAAATCTTATCCAGTATAGAATACTCACACTCATTAGGCCTACCAATAAGCCCCCAAATCGATTCAGATCATTATGTAAATAACCTCCCAAAATTCATAATGACCTCATCAATGACACGTACAATTAACTGTCTAGCCCATAATACTCTTTCACAATCCTCAACCAATGAAATAATTTGCCTCTAGAAAGATCAAATATCTAAACCTCAAGAATACAAAAATCTCCATATCCAATCTCTATTTCTTCCACTTAAATGACTGATACATCATGCATACACAATCGCCTCATGATAAATACTCCCATAAACCTTCCGCACCAAGTAAAAAAAATCTGAACATCCATGGTTACCAACCACAGGATCTTTGTAGTACTAGTCCAGCATCCGCAAATAAAAACTAATGTGCCTTCCACAACGCGCTCTCTACCTAGGAGATACAAGATAGTTTTAGCATTCTATTAAACATCTAAAATATCCCATGATGTCTAGAACTCATGACATTCCATTCAAAATGGAACTGCAACCTTTTCCAATAAATCATAATCCCACATGGCTCACCGCATCTATCATACCACAACAAACAAATACGAGAATCTCATCATCAACTCTGAATAACGAATAGGATGCACACTCCATTGACCAAAAATCTCACTTTACTAAGTTCAGGAGAAAAATCATAACATGCAACAACCTCCCTATACCCGTAAAATACATCAACCTCAAGTCGTGGTCAGATCATCACTACTCATTGGAATCAATTTGCACATAACCAAGTCATCAAAACTGAATCCCTCTAAATCAACCAAGTCATGAAGATTGCCAAACTCGAAAGGTATTGCTACAAAACATCTGTAAAGCCATATTATACCAAAGGAATTGATCATCACTATTATCATGTTAATCCAAGCCACTGCTAAACGGCCCCAACTTCTTCAGATCATTCATGACACACCTTCACAGCAATACTTCTCTTTCTTAGTACAATATCGACCTCAATGAAAACTCATCCCAACATAAAATCTCGTCGTCCTAAGACTCGTAAGCCACTTTATTCCCTCTTATACACCTAATAGTACCTCAAACCAAAATACCTTCTAAAGATATCTTCAACGAATCTGAAGATGTTTCTTTCATCTCTCAAACACTGCCTCGCAAATTCGATAATGTTGCAAAAATACCCTAAGTCTCTTCCAGAATCCAACGTCAATCTCAACTCCTTAGCCATACAACGAATCTGAAATTCCTTAGGTCATATTTTAAATCTTGAACCCACTAGAACCGTCCTCGAGAGTAATCCACTCAGTCCTTGTCCCGAATACATAGCCAAACATGCCGAACAATTAGTGCTCCATTAGCACATGAATAGTCCTAAAAGAAACAATCGAGTGAATCCCTTCCCTTTACACACTACATCTACAAAGGACTATCCAACCGGAGCCATTCCACAACCTCCGTAATATATCAAGGTGAAACATAACACGCCTCCAGCGAATTCCTTGCCCAAATTAGTCTCGAAATCCTCCTCCTCAAGCCATAACTAATCCAAGAGCGCACAAAAGTCCAGAACTACAACAACATATGACCATGTGGCCAAATCATTGATGGTAGGCTCCCCTATTTAGCTCTAAGCTATAATTACGTAACCCAAGAACTCAAAATAATTGTTCCTCCTTAATTTGCATGACCTCACACTATTACTCCGCTGAATTTCTCATAAGCTCATATTTCACTAACCATAACACATCCCAAATTATAAGCCCAAATACTCAACATCATGACAGTCGTGCCATCTACCTCAAACGATAAAACTCTTCATAGCAACCTCATAAGAAATCATACAACCTCTAACCATCTCACAAGAGATAGCCCACCCGTGTAGCCTCAAATCTTTCTGCTACCTTGCCATAAACACCACCACTATGTAATCAATTAATTCTCCCGAGTCTATACTCGTACACAGGCCACAAGAATCTATTTCATTTTATCAATGAACAACCGAAAGATCCTTCAACACATTCAAAACTCAAAACTGTATAGTACACCAAAATGATAATCAAATATTCATACTCCCTTTGTAGCTCAAGAAAACCCTTTTTGTCAAATTCAAATCCTTCAAAATGTAAGTAGTCATCACCAAAATAAAATACATAGACTTAGTCATTAGTCCACAATGACCCTAATCTTGCCAACGTCCCTCAAAGCCTGTGGCTATCCTACCACAAAGTCCATAATGATACACCCCCACTTCCACGCAGGTATAATCAAATTCCGACAGAAGCACTCGGTCTCTAATGCACACTCTCAACCTGCTGACAATCAAACATCGCGAGACATGCCTAATAATGTCCTTCTTCATCCACCACCACCCATAATGCTGCCTCGAATCATGATATATCTCTGTATCATCCATATGAACAAAATACCACAAACTATGAACCTCCTCAAGGATCTTTTCCGTCAAACCATCAACACTAGAAATACATATCCGACTGTGAAGTCGCAACACATCGATACATTAAAGACCACCACCTTAGCACCACCCTGCACATCGTGTCCCTAAGGATAAGCAAATATAGATCATCACACTGACAAGCTCTGATGCACTCAAACAAAGACAACTATGCAACCACCCAAGCAAGAACTCCACTATACTTAGAGATGCCTAATCTCACGAATCTATAAACCAAGTCCAGAACTTTCTTAGCCCAAATGCCTCTCCTCCACTAGAACAAATGCCAAACTCCAAGTCATGAACCAGATAGTTCTTTTCATGGGGCTTTTACTACTGTGACACAGAGGCAATCACCCGACCACTATGCACTAACATTGTGCCCAAAACGTTAAGCATCACAATATGTTGTGTAAGGCCCTGAACCCCTAGGCAACACCAACATTAGGGTGGCTATAGATGGACATCCCTCCACAAAAAGACTATAGTTGTAAGCACATAACACAGGGAAAAACATCACACACCTCAAGTACAACATCACCACAAATCACCAGATCTCAACTTATATCGAGTGCTTAATATCATGTATCAACAAGTAGGAGGGAACTGAAGATATATGCTTCAAGCCGAGATTAAGTCGCACGATAAGCAATTAAGAAAGGGCAATTTCCTAACATCCCGTAGCCTATAGGAGGTAAGTACTTACGTCTCCTTACTAATCCACAAGACTCTACTAGACCTACTGATGACTTGTGAGACCCTTAGAACCTGGAGCTCTAATACCAACTTGTCACGATCCAAAATCTCACCTCAGGCTGTGATGGCACCTAGCTGTACTAACTAAGCAAGCCAACTCACAATCAACAAAATATAGTCCAGATTCCTTTAAATAACTGAGTCATATCATAAAAAAAAATAAGAATTATCTTTGAAATGTTATAATATCTGATACCATCATAACATGGTCCGAACATGGCCAAAACAGTACAATCCCACAAGAACTAAGGTGACACAAGTACACGAGCAACTACTGACAAAGTACAAGTATGAATAAATAATCAAAACTATTTTAGAGAAAGAAAATAGACAAGATATAAATATGAATAGGGACTCGGGCACTATGAAGCGAATCCATGAGGTGTAGCTCACCCTAAGTCTCTAAGCAAACAACTAGGCTCAACAAGAGGCTCCGCTAGTACACCTGCGGATCTGCACAAACTGATGTGCAAAAGCATAGTATGAGTACACCATAGTCGATACCTAATAAGATCAAGTCTAACCTCGAAGAAGTAGTGGCGACGCTATAGACATCAGGATAATTACAGCATAGATATAAATAACAAAGCCTGGAACTAAAGCATTAAATATCTTCATGAACAATATGTATCAAGATAATAAACAGCCGAGAGATATAAAGCATGTTTTTTCAATTCAAAAGATAATCATAACGCTGCTCAGATATGGTATTAAAGATGGCATGCTTCAATCAACGGAGTTGAGGCTCCCAACTAGCATATATAGGTGACATGCAACAGATAACATTTAAATGAATGCTTCTAAATGAGTCAAGAATGTCAATGGATGCTCAAGACCCTACCTCTTTCCATAACTGGTATCCGATCCATGTACCCTGATAAAAATCCATGTATCACTGAAACCCGATACAAAATCTATTTATCAGCCAGATACACAATCCATATATGACCATGCTCACAAAACCCAACATAACATGGGTAACCACCTAACGCTGGAGGGATGACACCAAATCCAAGCGCAAAAGAAGCTTGATAGGTCACTTATAATCAAATATCCGCTCATCTTGTCCTATTCCATAACTGTACTTCAACCGCACAACCTTGCCTTTCGTACCACAATCTCAGTCCAAATCAAGTATACAAATATAATACATATGCATATACCCAAGAATTGAAAGATAAAAGTGCACAACGACTTAATAATAATAATTATACGGATATGTGCTTATGGAATTTCTATACGACTACGGATGATTCAAGCAATTCAACGTATCAAGAATGTTACGACCCAAACTGTAGGCCGTGACGGGCACTCGGTGCCTTACTCAATCGAGTACCAACATAACATATCTTTTTTATCATACCATCATGGGTAAGTGGGGCATAAGGGCCGTCATGCGATAACCAGAATAAAACATAAGGGAATACTAGACATAGGACGACCCAACATGATATAGAAACTTATACATGTGGCATACAGGCCTATACGACTGAAATGATCATTTGTACACTCAAAACATAGGCCGACAAGGCCATATAATCATCCATATACATGAAATATATCTACAAGCCGCTAAGAGTACATAAACATCATAATGGTCGGGATAGGGCCCCGCCATACCAATCTATACATGTCCAAAGCATACTAACCAAATAGGCAACTCCGCAGCAAATAGAGTGCACCAAAACCTTCCGCTGAGCTGATAGCCTACTAGAAGGACTGTCAACCTATCTATCGGTATCTACAGGCATGAAACGCAGCATCCCCAGGCAAAAGGGACGTCAATACAAATAATGTATCGAGTATGTAAGGCATGAAAAGCAGAATATAAAAGACATGAAAGAAACATGGAGTATAGAACTCAACCTATAAGTCTGAATAGCTCTGTGAATCATGAAACATTTATAATGTCATGTATATGCATATAAATGTCATATCATGCATAGGTATATGCGTACATAACATCATCAAGCCTCTGAGGGCATCCCATCATATCATCTCGGCCTCTGTGGGCAAAATCATCAACGTATACCAGCTGATTAGGTGGTGGTACGTATATAACTCCATAACCTTCCCCATACCCCATATACATATAATATACGCATATATAATACCATCTGGTCATGGGTAAATGTACATGTATAAATGAATGCAAAGCATAAGAAGTAGGCCAATAAGATCTCTCGGGATGTCATAAGATCAATATGCCTTCGATTAATATCATGAAATAAACTTTATTAACTTACGTATTTTCTGATACCCATGAACAAACGATATAATAATAGGAAACATGGGGAATCAAGAACATAGGCAACCCTAGTACTTCTAAGAATGGAGTCATTTTGTGAAAGTTGCGTGTTTGCTCGTTTCGTTGTATTATATGGATCATGCCAAAAGGAATGAAGGGATAGCCTTAACATACCTTAACTACATTGAGTCCTTAATACCTTCCAATCAATTCTTCAAACAACGCAACTCAATCTACCATAGCATACGGAGATTCTAAATCAGTGTTGAGTACATGCTAAGTCCGCAACATAAACTAGTAGCTCGTTTATGTAAATTTGGAAAGCATCTCCCTTATAACAAGGGCCTCCTCCAATACCACATACCAACAATAACAACCAAATAAATCCATCAAAATATAAATATCAATAACAAGATACCATATAACAACAACAACTCACAACTACTTCATGACGAGCGGCAAGCTCTGATTGGAATCCGTATAACCCATATCACCCCTTAAAGACTTCTTACATTAACTTAACAGTATCATAAACATTATAATTATGTCATTTATCAATGATTCCATCCTTATACCATATATTTATAACAAAGGAAACAATCCACAACTCCAACTATCCTCAATTAGCAACTTTATTCACTAGTTCATGTCTAGTCCATCCATTTAACTTAATCAAAATCAAGATAACCTTAAGAACATGCAAGAACACAATACACATACCTCCTACAGTAGCTTAAAGTTGAAATCCAACTTATATTTATCTTACAACAGCCCTCAATATCAATACAACACCATAGAAGTAACTTAAGCTAATCCAAGTATTATCTTGTAGTTTATCATCCTAAGAACTTAACCAACATACAAGAAAGCTAAATCACAATTAGTAGGCTGTTATACTCACCTTTTCCAGTAGTAAAAACTTGAAATTTTATCCAAACACATCCCACAACTATTCTCAATAACAACACAACCTCAAAGAGGTGTTGTTCTTCACTAGAACTAACTTTTGATGTTGGAATATGGTGTAATCACTTCAAACCCTTATGGTATCTGTTTAGGAGCGTTAGGAGGAGTGTATGGACGATTTTGGGTCAAACAATAAGAAACCAAGGTCGTCCAAATCATTTTTAAAGTGAAGTAGATCGACCACCGCCTAAGTGGGTCCTATTGGGAGCTGCTTGCGCAGTCTCGCGAAAACGCGAATGTCACTCAACTCCGATGTCGTATTGACAAAAATTTTAATGAGTTGAAACCTAGACTCATATATCTTCTACTTGGTATGTGGAACATCCCGTAATTCCAAGTATATTGGTAGAAACGCTCAGCTATATTTGACCTATTTTTCAGTACATTTATCAATGTAACTTGTGATGACCTTTGCCAATTTTGTTCCACAACTCGCTTGACTTCAAAACGTAATACACGACTATCATAAACTAAAACACCTCATAACATAACCTACTTATCATGTTAGGTACCCTAGTCTCACCCCAAAAAATATGTTATAACATTCTCAACTTGTCGACTTTCGACGAAAATTATTTTCTTCAAGTCGTTTAGCTTCTAAGCCTTCCAACCCTCTTGATACTTGTAGTTCATGATCTTAAATATTTGTAACCTTTACGGTAATATGATTAACTTACTTTATGTAATTCCAAAGATGATCTCATTTCTGAGCTTACATCAATTGATTTGCGACGTACTCTCACGTACGAAAACATGGGGTGTAACAGAAAATCAGATAATAATTAGAAGGATTCTCATGGTGTAACTCTCTTAGGAATTTTGTCAAACACCTATTATAAAAAATTGACTACAAAAATCTACAATGGTAATCTCTTCCTCCCTCAACCAATTTAAACAAGAAACTACCCCAAATAGTTCAACAATCTCACATACTACAATCTAATGTCACATGCATGGCCTATCTCCAACTCCACAATCTACTTAGACCCTAAACAAACTTGCATGGATGATGTAGGACAAGAACTTAACCATATAGATGATGGTCTACTGAGTGGCTTCCATGATTCTTGAAGATTGGGGCAAGAATGGAAGATTAGAATGGCTAGGTCTTCTTTTCTCTCTAAAATACTCACACTTCTCTCTAAAATCGTCAAATGTATCCTCTAAAATGAGCCCCAAAGGCTTTTAATCAAAATGGGGTCAGGTTATAAAAATAGAAAATGGACCCTCCGAACTCAACTTTGCGATCGCAGAATGGACCGCAGAACAGATATGCGGTCCGCAAAATGGACCGCGAAAGTGATGCCAAAAACTGGGTTGGTCTGGACAGGTGTGCGGTAGGTCTGAGGTCCGCAGACCAGTTCTACGGCCGCGAAATGGACCGCAGAATCACCCTCCAAAAATCTTCATGCTAACTCTGCGACGGGAGTGCGAACCACGAAACAATTATGCGGTCACATAATGGACCGCACAATGCTCTTCAAAAATCAACAATTTTTTTTCTTGACTCTGCGATGGGTATGCGGCCCGCATAATGGATCTACAATCGCAAAACTGACCGCATAATTTCCTTCTTCTGCCAAAACTTTCCATCAACCCCTCAATGCATTCTTCAACCCAAAAAGTCCATTCCGAGACTACTACTTTTGAACACATTAGTCTACCTCGGCACCACAAACCCTTACATTTCTTGGCAAAATTTTACGGGGACTTACAATCAATTGGAACCCGTTTTGAGTATATGCATCTTTCAACACAACACTTACTTGGGATAATCGATTTTATTAGGAAAAACTCGGAACATGGAAATTAGAAACTTGGGCCAACCATACTTGAAACTTAAGGGAACATCATGCAATTCGATTCTAAAAGAAAAGTTTAGCCAACATACCTTTTTTGAGCTTTCCTTAGGTTACTACAACGTCCTAACACTTCTAGCAATATCAATCTATAGAAAGATAGCGAAAATCGGATAATAATTAGAAGGATTCTCATGCTGTAACTCTCTTAGGAATTTTGTCAAACATCTATTATGCAAAATTGATAACAAAGCGCTACAATGGTAATCCCTTCCTCCCTCAACTAATTTCAACAATTAACTATCCCAAATAGTTCAACAATTCCACATACTACCACCTAATGTCATATGCATGGCCTATATCCAACTCCACAATCTACTTATACCCTAAACAAACTTGCATGGATGATGTAGGACAAGAACTTACCCAGATAGATGATGGTCTAGTGAGTGGCTTCCATGATTCTTGAAGACTGGGGCAAGAATGGAAGATTAGGATGGCTAGGTCTTCTCCTTCTATCTCTAAAATAATCACACTTCTCTCTAAAATCGTCAGATGTATGCTCCAAAATGAGCCCCAAAGGCTTTTAATCAAAATGGGGTCGAGTTATAAAAATAGAAAATGGACTCTCCGAACCCAACTCTAAGGTTGCAGAATGGACCGCAGAACAGATATGCCACCCGCAAAATGGACCACGAAAGTTATGCAAAAAATTAGGCTGGTGTAGACAGGTTTGCGGTAGGTCTGCGGTCCGCGGATCAGTTCTGCGGCTTTGAAATGGACAGTAGAATCCCCCTCCAAAATTCTTCATGCTAACTCTACGATGGGAGTGCGGACCGTGAAACGATTATGCGGTCGCATAATGGACAACACAATGATCTTTAAAATTCAATAATTTATCAGCTCGACTCTGCGATGGGTATGCAGTCCACACAATGGATATGCGATCGCAAAACTGACCGCATAATTTCCTTCTTCTGCCAAACATTTACACCAACTCCTCAATGCATTCTTCCACCCAAAAAGTTTGTGCCGCGACTACTACTTTCGAACACATTAGTCTACCTCGGCACTACAAAACCTTAAATTTCTTGGTGAAATTGTTTTGGGCCTTACATTCTCCCCCTCTTAGGATCATTCGTCCTCGAATGAGGAGTAGAGTCCACCCAAACACCTAACATAACTAAACTCTTCTTTCAAACATCTCAAGCCCCCAAATTTGACTAACTCCCAAATATTTCAGAAATTTCGGCAGACCTTCCCCTGTAACTTGGCGTATCCACCTGCTGGAGAATCACCAAAACCACTCCTAACAACACATCCACAACTCAATAAAGCATCACAATATATCAATAACACAAATCTTAACATTATCGACATTACATAAACAAAAGTGATGTCTGGACATGAACTGCACATATTTAAATCATAACACATAGAAAGTATCTTTCAAACCACAACCATTTAGATATACAAAAAAGTAAGAACATGCTATTTTCACATTACCCTCGGCCTTCGTGGTGACCTCTTTGACTCATAGACATCGCCATAGCACTTGATGGAGGCTATCTCAACTTTCGGACTTATCTAACAAGGATGACAATTAGGTACCCCTCATAAGCCAATTACCCATTAACTTCACCTTCAATAGCTTTCACCAGAATGACAAGCAAAGGATTACCAACTACCTTCTTTGACGTAGACACATGAAACACCGAGTGCATGGAGGACAATGATGGGGGACATCAACTCATAGGCTACTTGGCCTATTCCTTCAAGATTCCATAAGGTCCAATGTGAACAATACCTACTTCACCTTCTTTAACAATTCACCTAATATCTTCATCGAGAAAATATTGAGAATAACTCGTTCACTTTCTTCAACTCTAAATCTCTACGTCGAACACCCAAATTGAACCTTTGGCGACCTTCAACAATTATGTTATGATGTACTAGAATGGATGTGACCATAGAGTTTTGTACCCTATTTGTTTGATCATGGAATTATGCTTCTTCTTTGGCATGTTTGAAACTACAACTCTCTAGAGATCAACTACAATTTGGAACAACGAGGTTCGAGTTTGAGCTGGAATTGTTCAAGAATCCATCAATGTACTGAACAAGGCATTTCAGGAAGTTATATCCTAAGAGATATGAAGGTTACCACCAATAGCGCTATCATGGTTAATCATTGTGATGACATCATTGATTCGACAAGTGAGGCATAGAGTTAACTATAACTAGTACACATTGATAATGCGGGAACAATGTACATGAACTTAAAATGTAAAAGAAGTGAGTCATTTTAAACATATGATATGTGGGAGTCATTATAAGGAGGATGAGTTATGAAAGGGATAGTAACAATTGTTTTATTCCATATATATCCTATCTGGCAATAGTAAGCCTTAAGGAGAAATAACCAAGCATGTGACACCAGTTGCCTTCTTAAGTGTAGGAAAAAATTGGTTTAACTTGAAATGAGAAGATTTTTGCACCATGAATGTGATAGAGGCTTCAAAAATACATGAAGTTGCATTACGCTTTTAAGTGTATCTGACACAAGGAATCTATGCCACACGCCCATGAGGTTGAAAAAGAGGTTGAGCACTTGTGAGGTTATTATTATTGTAGCTTAACCCTTTCCGATATTTGATCCTATATGGGAGGACTAGAGATGCGATAAACTTGTCTTTAAAATCAATATGCTCATGATATGTGCCAAAATCTGAAACATCCACCTGAAGTGGGGAGGTAAAGATCGTGGTAAAGCTACTTAACTTCAACCATACACGAGTGAAACCATGCAACTAGGACATATTAATATTGAGATTAAATCATGCATTAGTTAGAGAGGTTCTAATGGTTGATATGATGCTCCGTGGATAAAGGCAAGTAAAACTCCTATCCATCCAGAGATGTGGAATATTAAGTATAGTAAACTTGCATGACAAGTGCATAGAAGATAATTCAAGAAGCTGAGTGTTTAAAGATAACGGAACCTCGGGAGGCACTATAGAATAATCATAGAAGGTTTGCGGATGTTCATAATGAGCTTGCCACGGGTCTTGTGACTTGAAAAGTACCCAGGTGATAATGAAGGATGGAAAAAAACATGAGAAGCTATCATGATGCTATGATAACCCCAAGGGTGCATTCAACTTAATAGAGAGCCCCTTAAGAATCCTATGAGAAAGGGAGTGTTACAAGGATACATAGAAGGACACGATCTCTCATGGTTACCAACAAATGTCAGGAAACTAGCATAATGAATTTACTAACTAAGGAACACAGTCAAAACATGTTATAGAGGTGTAAAGATAAAATGAACATTTGTTATGAGCTGGACATGTTTCTGCTATAATAACTGTCAACTGCAATACCAGGCCACGTCATGGGCAACGATAATACTAGGAACAAAGTGGGCTACTTACTACGGAATGTCCTAAATGGACATGAAAATTATACTAAGATGGACAAGTACAAGATCTTCCTATGACGGATGTGTCAGGATCTCAAATTTCAAAGAGACCTTATGCAGACAAGTGACCATTTCAATTGACATGTACACATATGATAGGTGCTAAGACATGATCTTATGTTACTAGACAAAGAAAAAGGTTTATGATAATGTTCACAAAGGGAGTAAAGTGACCGTTAGAACCATATGGGCCACATACATAGGAGAGAGAGAGTGGCTCAAGAAAGATCCCAACACTAGGCTGCTTTACATTAGATTCGATGCCATGTGGGTAAATATTATGATGGTGAATGCACGACCACAAGTGAGCAGATGTTATCCATTTGAATCAGAAGGTTCTATAAGAAATTCCTCAGGTATAGTCCTTTGTGGGGAATTTGGGGAAGCACGTAGGAAGTAATTACCTAGGGCTATAACTCAATTCAAGGAACTCGTTGTAGAACTCAATTCCCCAAGAGGTTGTAAATAAGAGAATTGTGATAAAGAGGTTTCACGAATAATGTGCCTCGTTCAAAGAGTAGGTATATACAATGTTTTGGGATTCAGTTTCTTGTTAAGACCATAATTATGTTGGCTCTTCAATGCAGATGTACGTATACAACAAGGAAACGTATGTGGTATTCAGAATAATGTAGCGAGGAGTGACTTACTTGGTGACTTTAGGTTGATGGGGCAATGCCTTAACCGATGCCCCTCGACTCCACATCCATAACATACATTGGTACCAGAGTGACATAATCCCGAATGACATCTCCTACACTTCTCGCAAGGAGGATGAGGTCCGCTACACTGGCTCGCCCCACTAACCTGATATTTACCCTTTTTGCATACATCATAAGCATCCCTCTTATCCTTTCTCCAGGCCTTCATGGTGGGAGTAACAATCTTTGTACCTGCTAGCTGAATGGGCCTTTGGAATTTCCCAAGCCTACCACCTCTAACACACTCCTGAGCATACTCACAACACGACACCAAATGTTCCCTCCCGCATATCGGGCAGACCGGACTGGGTGTACCCAACCTAGGGAATATGTTCTTCTTGTGCCCCCTCTTCCCACAACCATAACATATTTCAAGAGTCATCCAACATATCCCCAAGTGGCGCTTCTTACAAATCGAACATTCCAACTTATTGGAACCAACAACCCTCTTTCGCTTCTTAGGTGCTCTCACCACATGATCCGATGGTGCAGTAACATTAATAGGAACAAGGACACTTCCCCTAGCAACTAGTTCTTCCAATCCCTCCACGGCTCGACCCATTCTCTCAACAAAATCTTGTGCAATCTTCCCCAGATTCAATGGCGGGGTCACTCCTTCAACGCTGTTTCGAATTTGTGGAATACTCATCTAGAAAAGGAGACATGACGAGGAAATTAGCTTCCTATCTTGAGCTCTATCGCACGATCCAAAGTATCAAAGAAGGGTGACATTCCTAAATATCCAGGTAGCCTCCTAATTATAGATGTGGTCAACAACACACTGATAAGAAGGACTCTACTAGACATGGCTCTGAGACATTCTAGGACACTTTAAACCTTTAGGCTCTGATACCAAGCTTGTCATGCCCCTACCTCGAGAAGCACAACCGGCACTCAACCGAGAAACCCTGGTCAAGCAATCCTACTTGATGCCTTCTACCCAACCTTACCCATGAACAATTTAAAAACCAATAACAAGAGATAGACATGAGAAGAGTCAAGTGATTCACATTCTTTTCCATTACTCAAAGGATATTCATTTACAATTTTCAAAATATCACAAATTCATATTTATGAGAGAAAACATGTTTGCCAAAATACCAACATTTCTAGTTCATTACCCAACATCGTACTTCACCCACAACATGTCTACGGAGCCTCTAAGTACAACAAAAGAGTAGTATGGAAGCGCCGGCGACAAGGCCCCGGCTATACCTCAAAACAAAAAATAAAATGTCAAGTGACATAAGGCCCAAAATAGAGTAGGTCTAACCAAAACCATCTGGATAGAGAGTAACTGCTAACGAGGATCAAGGCTGCCCGCTAACAAACCACCTGTATCCATTGAAGATGCAGCGCCCCCGGCAAAAAGGACGTTAGTACATGTGGAATAGTACTAGTATGTAAAGCTAAATGTCCTCTTTAGAAATAGAATGCCAATATAAGAAGGGGAAACCCATGGAATCTATAAGTAACAATCAATGATATCCAAATGCCAAGATAAAACATAATAGGTCTCAAAATACGAAAATATTATTATTTTTGGTTGGGAGATCATTGGCACCGATATACCACTGTATTTTTAGCACGGAGTCCGATCATGCCCGATCGGCTAGGCCATATCTGCACGAACAATGTGGATTGACATGTGATGCAAAATAAAGGTATTACCAAGAGTAGAAACCGCCATGAGCGCGACATGGCATCCGATCTCCACCCGATCGGCTAGGCCGCCTTCCCACATATGCCGTGTGGGTCGACTTCATCATTTCCAATTCATAGCTATCATCAATCTCATCCCAATTAAGGGGAATAATCTCATAACATAAATATTTCAATCTCATCCCAAATAAGGGGAGTAATCACAATCCACTCCTACACCGGCACATGTAGTTTCGGGTGTGGGCCGTTTCGACCCACCCTTCCTCGGTTCACTTTTGTTTTGCACGCAAGAGAAACAGAAGTACAAATACATTCACCTCATAACCTTTCACACCATATATATATAGCTTTATTAGTACTTTCAACCATTCACAACATCATTATTTCGTTGGCTCTCTTGGCTATACGTATGATTCTTCATTCATGGCATGTTGGCCGTATTTCATATTCCACACTTTCATTTCTTAACTTTCAAAGACCATTATCATAGACATCAACATATAGAATATTCCGAAAATCACAATTTTAGGTTCATTAGTAATGAAGGCTTTAAACACAATAGATTTCTTTCCAAAGAATGGGGCAAAATGACTAGCAATTGAAACACGAGTTAAAATCATAAATGAGTGACACACCACCTATTATTGAAATACTTTTTTTCCAAAAGGACAATATACCATTTCAACTCATAAGTATGTAAAAACTCAAATCACATTGGAAATATTTATAAAGATGAGCATGGTGATTTACAATTGAAACACAAATACCAATCAAATACAGTAGTTACAACAACCATGGCCACATTTTACATCTCACTCCCACTTCTTTCACTTCCAAACATCATAATAGGTTACCAACAATTAAGGGCATTTGGAATCAAGACCTCAAATATGTATATGAGCAATATGAGTCTTAAGCACGTTGGGTTTTCTTTCCAAGTTAAGCATAATAGACATTCATTTTAAACACTAATTGAAGTCATAACATTTCAATACATAAACCATACTTGAACACATTTACGAAAAGGTCTTAATAGGATAGGAATAATTGGAACCCGTTTTGAGTATATGCATCTTTTAACACAACATTTACTTGGGATAATCGATTTTATTAGGAACAACTCAGAACATGAGAATTAGGAACCTGGGCCAACCATACTTGAAACTTAAGGGAACATCATAGAATTCGATTCTAAGAGAGAAGTCTAGCCAGCATACCTTTCTTGAGCTTTCCTTAGGTTACTAAAACATCCTAACACTTCTAGCAATATCAATCTATAGAAAGATAGTAAAAATCGTATAATAATTAGAAGGATTCTCATGGTGTACCTTTCTTAGGAATTTGTTCAAACACCTATTATGCAAACTTGACTAGAAAGCTCTACAATGGTAATCCCTTCCTCCCTCAACCAATTACAACAAGAAACTACCCTCAAATAGTTCAACAATCCCACATACTACCACCTAATGTCACATGCATGGCCTATCTCCAACTCCACAATCTACTTAGACCCTAAACAAACTTGCATGGAGGATGTAGGACAAGAACTTACTCGGATAGATGATGGTGTAGTGAGTGACTTCCATGATTCTTGAAGATTTGGGCAAGAGTGGAAGATTAGAATGGCTAGGTCTTCTCATTCTCTCTCTAAAATACTCACACTTCTCTCTAAAATCGTCAGATGTATGCTCCAAAATGAGCCCCAAAGGCTTTTAATCAAAATGGGGTCGGGTTATAAAAATAGAAAATGGACCCTCCGAACTCAACTCTGCGGTCGCAGAATGGACCGCAGAACAAATGTGGCCTGCAAAATGCACCGCAAAAGCGATACCAAAACCTAAACTGGTTTGGATAGGTCTGTGGCATTTCTACAGTCCGCAGACCAGTTTTGCAGCCGCGAAATGGACCGCAGAATCCCCTTCCAAAATTCTTCACGCTAACTCTGCGACGGGAGTGCGGACCGCGAAACGATTATGCGGTCGCATAATGGACCGTACAATGATCTTCAGAATTCAACAATTTTTCTACTCGACTCTACGATGGGTATGCGGCCCGCATAATGGATCTGCGGTCGCGAAACTGACCGCATAATTTCCTTCTTCTGCCAAACATTTCCACCAATTCCTCAATGCATTCTTTAACACAAAAAGTATGTGCCGCGCCTACTACGTTCGAACACATTAGTCTACCTCAGTACCACAAAACCTTAAATTCCTTTACAAACTTTGACGGAGCCTTACAATCAATTAGAAAACAAAATAATAACAAAATACCAAGTCAAGAGTGGGGTAAATCTTCAAGTAAAAATAAATATTTTAGGTTGGGAGATCATTAGCACCAATACACCACCATGTTTATAGAACGGATTCCGATCTCTGCCCGATCGGCTAAGCCGTCTCACCCCTAAGTATGAGGTTTGATATAAAAATACAACACCACCATGTGCGTGGCATGGCGTTCGATCTATACCCGATCGGCTATACCGCCTCACCACAATGTCGTGTGGGTCAACATGGTCTTTTCTAGCTATCAACTCATCCCAATTAAGGGGAATAATCTCAATATAATTTAACGGAAATTTATCCCTCAACTAATCTACACCGGCACATGTAGTTTCAGGCTTGGGCATTTATAACCCGGCCTTCCTCGGTGACCTAACGATACTCCCAAAAATAATTATCAAATAAAAAAAATCACATTCGTTCATTGCCTTTCATACTTGCTTTCATTTCATTTTCACTCTTGGTCATAATTCACACTTCCATTCATTCACTTGACACGAGCTATAATTCATTTAAAGACTCTTATAAATCATCCGGAAAAAACACAACTTCAGTTCATGAATTCATAAGGGCTTAGGACACATTGGAAACATTTACTAATAAGAGCATGATGATCTCAACGGAACTATGGATTGAATTCATAATCGTTTGATGATTCGATCATATTTGGACTATTTCTGAAGAAAGAGCATGATATGCATATAGAGAAATTGAGACATGATTAGAGTAATTAGACATTCAATAAGTCAAGCATTTGTGATGATTTATCACGATAAGGATGAGAGCTTGGTCAAATCATGCTTGGAATTCATAAGGAACTCATGGAACCTGATTCTATAAGAAGAGTTTAGCCAACATACCTTGCTTGAGCTTTCCTTAGATTATTAAAACATTTAGAAACTTCTAGCGACTTCAATCTATTAGGTGTATGATAAAATTGAGCCATAATTAGGAAGGGCTCATAGGTTCAGCTCACGTAGGCAATCCATCAAACACTAGGGGTGCAAATTCGACTATAGGGTCCCATGGTGGTGATTCTTCAACCCACAACCAATCCCCACATCAATAGGTCACCTATGTATGTTCTACAACCTCACTACCACCATCATTGGCACATGCATGCATAATTTACCAACTCCTACTCTTAAGAACCACATCCCCCAGTACCTTTAATCAGCCCAATTTCGAAATTGAGAGATAGGGCTAGAACCTTACCTCTTTAGATAGAGACCTTGTGAGTTTTCCTTGTTGAGTGTCCAAGGCTTAAGAAAGAAATGATGAGTAGGATGGTCGAAGCTTCTTGTTCCCTCTCTAAAATACTCCTCTTCTCTGTAAAACAACATATTTTTTCTCCCAAACGACCCCCTTATGTATTTTTATCAAAATAGAGTCGAAATATAAAAGCACAAAATGGACCCTCCGAACTCAACTATGCGATCGCAGAGTGCACCACAGATCAGGTCTGTGGTCCGCAAAAGGGACCATGAAATTGATCTCCAAAGCTAGGATGGCTTTATCAAGTTTGCAATAAATCTACAGTCCGCAGATCATTGATCTGTTATGCAGTCGCATAATGGATTGCGAAACATCCCTCAAGAAAATCCTCATGATGGTTTTGTGATGGAAGTGCGTTCCGTGAAATGGTTATGCAGTTGCATAATGGACCGCGAAATGACCTTCAAATTTTGAGCTTCTCCTGTTCCACTCTGTTCCAGATCTGCGATCTTTGAAGTAGTTTTACGGTCGCATAATGGACAACAGAAATGCCATGTTCTGCAAAAATTATTCCACCAACTCCCCAATGCATTGCACAACCCAAAATGTACGTACCGTTCTACAACCTTCAAACACGTAGCCTACCTCGGCACCGCAAAAGCTCGAATTCTTGGTAAAATTCTATGGGGCCTTACATCCTACCCCACTTAGGATTATTCGTCCTTGAATGAAGAATAAAGTCTGCCTAAATCACCCAATATGGCTTCCCTCACACACCAGAAATTCCAAACTAACTCCCAAAAGTTTCAAAATTTTCAACAGAGTCTCCCGTATATTTGGGCCTATCCACCTGTCAAAGAACCCCAGAAACCAAGCCTAACAACATATTCATAATCCAATGACGTAACATAGCATGAAAATAACACCAACCATAACCTTGTAAGCATTATATTACCAAAAAGGAGAGTCTTTAACATAAACTGTATAAGTTGAACATAATTTATAGAAAGTAATCTTTTAACATTCTTTTAAAACACAACTACATAGTTATTCAAACAAATGAGGGTACTTCTTCTTCATTTTTTCCTCGGCCTCCCAGGTGTCCTATTCAACCTGTTGGTTTTGCCATAGCACTTTCACGGAGGAAATCGCTTTATTTTTCAGCTTACTGACTTACCTATAAAACATTGTAACTAGAATTTCTTCATAAGTTAATTCTCCATTAATCTCGATAGTCTCAACTGGAATAATAAGCGACGGGTCTCCAACCGCCTTCTTCAACATGGATACATGAAACACCGGTGCATTGTAGATATCTCTGGAGGTAGTTCAAGCTTGTACGCCACCCGACCAATCCTCTGAATCATTTTGTACGGCGAGACATACCTCGAACTCAACTTCCCTTTCTTACCAGACAACAAAATACCCTTCATGGGGGAAACCTTCAAGAATACCCAATCATCCTCTTTGAACTCCAAATCTCTACGACGACATCTGAATAGGACTTCTGGCGACTTTGAGCAGTTTTCAACCATTCCTTAATGACCTTAACCTTCTCCATAGCTTGATGCATGAGGTCTAGCCCTATCAACTCTACTTTCCCAACTTCGAACCAGCCAATGGGAGATGTACATCTCCTGCCATATAAAGCTTTGAACGGCAACATTTGGAAGTTGGCATGGTAGCTGTTGTTATAAGCAAATTCTATCAATGGAAAATGGTCATCCCAGCTACCCTTGAAGTCAAGAACACAAGCACACAACATATCCTCAAGCGTCTTAATTGGCCAGTCGGTCTATGGATGAAAAGTTGTACTAAGATTTACCTACGTACCCAAACCTTGATGGAATGTTTGCCAACAGTAAGCGGTGAACTGTGCACCTCGATCTGAGATAATCAAAACTGGAGTGCCATGCAACTTGACTATTTCCTCGATATATAACTTAGCATATTGTTCTCATATGTCGGTAGCGTTAAAAGTCAAGAAGTGTGCTAATTTTGTGAGTCGGTCCACAATCACCCAAATCGAATCAGACTTACGAGGCATGCGAGGTAGACCTATTACAAAGTCCATATTGATCATCTCCCATTTTCACATTGGGATTTCTATATTTTGTGCCAAACCTCCAGGCCTCTGATGCTTGGCCTTCACTTGTTGAACAACTTGGAAATCTAGCCATAAATTCCGCTACGTCTCCCTTCATGCCATTCCACCTATAGACTTCCTTGAGATCATAGTACATTTTCGTAGAGCCTGGGTGCGCGGAATACTTAGAAATGTGAGCCTCAATCATGATTCTTTCCCAGAGACCGTCTATATTTGGAACACATAATCGCCCTTGGTACCTTACCGTACAGTCATTCGTGCCAAGAGAAAAAATCATGGTTTTGTGTTTGTGAATCCCCTCCTTCAATTCCGCCAACAACAGATCATCATATTTTTTCTCCTTGACTTCTACTACAAGGGATGACACTATCTTGCACAATCACCCCACCTTAGGTAGAGTCCGCAAGCCGAGCTCCCAAACTAGCCAACCGATGAACCTCCTTGACTAATGGCCTTTGGTATGCCTCCAAGTGGGATAAACTGCCTATAGATTTCCGGCTAGGAGCATCCGCCACAACATTAGCCTTCCCCGGATGATATAAAATATTGATATTATAGTCCTTGAGTAACTCAAGCCATCTCATCTGCCTCAGACTCAATTCCTTCTGATTGGAAATATATTGAAGGCTCTCATGGTCCGTGAATATGTCCACATGGACCCCATACAAATAATGACGCCAAATCTTCAATGCAAATACTACCACCGCAAGCTCTAAGTCATGTGTTGGATAATTCTTCTCATGATTCTTGAGTTGCCTAGAAGCATAAGCAATCATCTTGCCATGTTGCATCAATACACACCCAAGTCTGATCCTTGGAACTTAACTACCTTATTCGTCAATTTAGTTAATGGATAGGCAAGAGTAGAGAACCCCTCCACAAACCTCCTGTAATGACCATCTAAGCCCAAGAAACTATGAATCTCCGTTGGAGTTATAGGTCTAGGCCAATTCTTCACAGCTGCAGTCTTTTTGAGGATCAACCTTGATCCCTTCACTAAAGACGACATGACACAAGAAAGTGACAAATTCAAGCCAAAATCCACACTTCAAAAATTTTGCATACAATTTGTGCTGACATAGAGTCTGCAGAACTGTCATAAGATAATCGGCGTGGTCCTCTCGACTTTGCAAATACACAAGGTTATCGTCAATGAAAACAATCACCAAAGAGCCGAGGAAAGTCTTGAAGACTCGATTCATAAGATCCATGAAAGTTGTCGGGGCATTCATTAGCCCGAAAGACATCACCAAAAATTCAAAGTGCCTATACCGGGTCCTGAAAACTGTTTTTCAGAATATCTTGCTCCATGATATTTGATTGGTGATACCTCGATCTTAGGTCAATCTTGGAGAAGTACTTAGCACCTTGCAATTGATCAAACAAGTCATCTATACTTGGCAGTGGGTACTTATTCTTGATTGTGACCTTATTGAGTTGCTGATAGTCAATAAATATTCTCAATGACCAATCTTTCTTCCTTACAAAGAGAATCGGTGCGCCCCAAGGTAACACGCTCGGCCGGAGAAAACCTTTCTCTAGAAAATACTTCAATTGCTCCTTTAGTTCCTTCACTTTTGTCGGCGCCATTATGTAGGGTGGAATAGATATAGGTTGTGTGCCGGGCATCGCATCGATCCCAAAATCAATCAACCTGTCTGGTGGAATCCCAGGGAGATCATCAGGAAAGACCCCTGGAAGTTCATTCACAACTGGCAAAAACTCGAGTGTAGGGACCTCAGCATCGGTGTCCGCGACCCGGACCAAATGGTAAATACACCCCTTGCTGATCATCTTCGCGGCCTTAAGTTAAGAAATAAATCTACCCTTTGTCATGACATCATCCCCCTTACACTCAATTACTAACTCATTTGGAAATTCAAATCTAATGGTTCTGGTTCGGCCATCATGCTTGGCATAACATAAGTTAAGCCAGTCCATCCCCATTATCATGTCAAAATCTACCATTACCAATTCAATGATATTGGACGTGGTGTCTCGACCATGAACTGTGACAATACAATCCCTATAAAGCCGCGCAACCATAATAGACTCACCAATTAGAGTAGATACAGAGAACAGCTCAGGAAGTTGTTTCAGTTTTATCTCAAATTCCATTGCAACATAAGGAGTGATATATGACAAGGTGGAACCAGGATCTATAATAGTATACATATCAAAAGATTGGACAGTCAGTATACCTGTGACAATATCTAGAGAAGTCTCTGAACTCTAGTGACCCCTCATAGCATAGAAGCTGCTAGGTCCTCCCGAACCCTGTGCACCACCCCTAGTTGCACCATGACCTGGGGGTGCTACAGTGCCTCGAGTTGGAGGAGGTGCCGCAGATGGAGTAGCTACAGAACTGGCTGGCTGTGTCGTACTCCTACCCGCATTCTGGCGGGACGAATGACAATCCCTCTAAATATGACCTTTAATACTGCACTTATAGCATATGGGTAGGTCCTTGTAGCAGACTCTTGAATGCATCTTACCACACCTAGGGCATGAGGGCCTCTGCTACTGTTGGAATCTCCCTCCAGACTGACCCTGGTAGTTGGATCCTCTGTTGTCCTGACTGGGACTGAAACAGTTCCATTACTACTGACTGGGCCCTGATGGCGGTGCATTGACCGAAGACTTAGCAAAGGATTGTGATGGCCCGGATGACCCTCCCCTGAATTCTGACCTTCCGCCACTACCACCACTGGAAGAACCACTAAAGTTGCCCACTGACCAAACCTTCTTGTTACCCTCTCGCTCCATTATATTCTTCACTTTTCGGGTCTCTGTGGCTTGAGAAAATGCCACCATCTTCCCATCGTTCATATTAGATTTCAGGGTAGTTGTAGCGATCTTATTAATAACCAAGGGGTTGAGGCCTTGCACAAACCAGCGCACCCTAGCCTCCATAGTGGGCAACATGTAAATGTCATACTTGGACAGGTGCGTGAATCTCATATAGTAATCCCACACACTCATGCTATCTTGCTTCAGTTCTCACACTTAGCGGCACGGGCTGCCCTAGTCTCGGTAGGCAAGAAATAATCAATGAAGGCATCAACAATCTCACTGCACTTTTCCATAGGGCTCTCCTCCAAACTAGACTCCTCCCACAGTTCAAATAAGAATATGCCCCCTCATTTAGGCGATAGGAGGCCAAATCCACTGCTTCTGTCTCAGTGGCATGCATAACTCATAGAGTCTTGTTCATCTCATCAATAAAGTCCTACGGGTCCTCCTCGGGATTAGTACCCGTGAATACTGGAGGATCCAACTATAGAAACCTGTTCATCCTGGAGCTAGCGGAATCCCCTCGCTGGCTAGAGAAAGTAGATGCAATATTTGATCTTTGGGCCTGAGAAGCCATAATCTGAGCCAACATATGTATGGTTCCCCTACGGTCCCCATCCGAAATAGTAGGACCAGAAGTTGAGGCTGGAGGTGGAATCGGAGTATCATTTTGAGGAGGAATCATTGCATTTTCAGCAGGAGCAGGAATTGCTGCATTCTCAGCAGGAATAGTAGAATCAATAGGCATTGTGGTTGGGGGAGTGAACTCGCCCCTCAGGTGCTCATCCGTAATATCAGGTATAGTATCATTTGCCACTCCTGGGGTGGCATTGGCCCTTTGGCCACTTCTTGCCTTCTTTGTAGGCGCCATATACTGTAAATTAGAATAATGCACGAGTTAAAGGAGGAACAGTCTTACAATCAGCTCTATCGCACGATCTAGAATCATCAAAGAAGGGTGGCATTCCTAAGTGCCCAAGTAGCCTCCCAATTATATATGTGGTCAACAACACACCGATAAGGACTCTACTAGACATGGCTCCTAGACATCCTAGGACACTTTAAAACCTTAGGCTCTGATACCAAGCTTGTCACGCCCCAAACTTGGGGAGCGCGATCGACGCTCAACCGAGATATCCCAGTCAAGCAAGCCTACTTGATGCCTTCTACCCAACCATACCCATGAATAATATGAGGATCAATAACTAGAGTTAAACGTGAGAGGATAAAGGGTACAACATCAATTTTCATCACTTTTAGAAACTTCATTTCTGATTTCCAAAATGTTACATTCTCATAGTTAAAAGTTGAAACATGTCTGATATATACAACATTTTTAGTTTGTTACCTCAATCAAAATACAATCCACAGTATGTCTACTGAGCCTCTAATTGAAACAAAAGAGTAATATGAAACTGCCGGTGATAAGGCCCTAGCTATAGCTCAAAATATAATGTACAAGGATCAAAAGACATAAGACCCCGATAAGAAGTGGGGCTCACCGAGTCAGTTGAGGAGAGGGTGTACTGTTAGCAATGATTGATGTCGCTTGTTGTGAAGCCGCCTGCATCCATTAAAGATGCAGCATCTCCAGCAAAAGGGACGTTAGTACATTTAGAATTGTACTAGTATGTAAGGATAAATGCCCTCCCAGTGAATAGAGCAACAACACAAAAAGGAGAGAAACAAGAGATCAATGAGAAAGACAAATAATAATAAAATACCAAGTCAAGAGTGAGGTAAATCTTCAAGTAAAAATCAATGTTTTAGGTTCGGAGATCTTTAGTACCGATAAAACACCGTGCTTATAGAATGGAGTCCAATATCTTCCTGATCGGCTAAGCCGTCTCACCCCAAAGTATGAGGTCTGACATAAAAACACAACACTACCATGTGCGCGGCATGGCATCCGATCTCTGCTCGGTCGGCTAAGCCGTCTCACCACAATGCCCTATGGGTCTACATGGTCTTGTCTAGCTATCAACTCATCTTAATTAAGGGGAATAATCGCAATATAATATAATTGGAATTTATCCCTCAACCAATCCCTACACCCATACGTGTAGTTTCAGGCTTGGGCATTTATAACTCAGCCTTCCTGGATGACCTAACGATACTCCCAAAATCATTTATCATATAAAAGAAATCACATTCGTTCATTGCCTTTCATACTTGCTTTTATTTCATAGGCACTTTTGGCCACATATATAGATCATCATTCTTGGCATAATGGTTGTATTTCATAATTCACACTTTCATTCTTTCACTACACATGGGTTATAATTCATTTAAAGACTCTTATAAATCATTCGAAAAAAACACAACTTCAGTTCATGAATTCATAAGGGCTTAGGACACATTGGAAACATTTACAAATAAGAACATAATAATCTCAATGAAACTATAGATTGAATTCATAATCGTTTGATGATTCGATCTTATTTGGAATATTTTCCAAGAAAGAGCATGATATGCATATAGAGCAATTCAGGCATGATTAGAGTAATTAGATATTCAATAAGTCAAGCATTTGTGATGATTTAGCACGATAAGGATGAGAGTTTTGTCAAACCGCTCTCTGAATTCATAAGGAACTCATGGAACCCAAGTCTACAAGAAGAGTTTAGCCAACATACCTCGCCTGAGCTTTTCTTAGATTACTACAACGTTCCAAAACTTCTAGCGACTTCAATATATTAGAGATATGAGAAAATTGAACCATAATTAGGAAGGGATCATTGGTTCAGCTCACTTAGCTGATCCATCAAACACTAGTGGTGCAAATTCGACTATAGGGTCTTATGGTGGTGATTCTTCACCCAACAACCAATCCCCACATCAATAGGGCACCCATGTATGTTCTACAACCTCTAGACCACCTTCATTGGCACATGCATACATAATTTACCAACTCCTATTCTCAAGAACAACATCCCCCACTACCTTTAATCAGCCCGATTTCGAAATTGAGAGCCAGGGCTAGAACCTTACCTTTTCAGAATGAGACCTTTTAAGCTTTTCTTGTTGAATTTCCAAGACTTGAGCAAGAAATGATGAGTAAGATGGTGGAAGCTTCATGTTCCTTCTCTAAAACGCTCCTCCCCTCTCTAAAACAATAGGTTTTTTCTCCCAAATGACTCCCTCATGTCTTTTAATCAAAGTAGTGTCGGGTTATAAAAGCAAAATGGACCCTCCAAACTCAATTATGAGATCGCAGAGTACACCGCAGATCAGGTCTGCGGTCCGCGAAATTGATCTCCAAAACTGGGCATGCCTGTTCAAGTCTTCGGCAAATCAGCGGTTCGCAGATCAGTTATGCAGTCACATAATGGACCGCAAAACCTCCCTCTAGAAAAGTCTCCTATTGGTTCTGTGATGGAAGTGCAGCCCGCAAAATTGGTATGTGGCTGCATAATGAACAGCAAAATGACCTTCAAATTTAGAGCTTCTCCTGTTCCACTCTGCGACGGATCTGCGGTCCGTGGGGTAGTTTTGCGGTCGCTTAATGGACCGCAAAAATGCTTTGTTCAGCAAATATTATTCCACCAACTCCTCAATGCATTGCACAACCCATAAAGTCCATACCACAGCAATCTTACAACCTTCAAACACGTTAGCCTACCTCGGCACCACAAAATCTCAAATTCTTGGTAAATTTGTATGGGGCCTTACAGTGCAGCCTTGGACAGACTAGTCATCGTGTTCACGTACATGCTACTACATTTTCGTATAGGTGGATTCAGTAGACAAGCTATCTTTATCACATTTGCATAGTTGTTTCCTCGTTCGCATACAGGTGAAGCCTACCAGGGGATGTTGGCCTTCACGTTCGTGAAGAGCCACTCGCATTTACGGAGGTTTGGTCGGTTGTCTTTTGTGATCGCAAGGGGTGTTTTTGAGGTAATGGCCTGCTGTGCTTACCGATCGCGAAGCCTTGGACCGCGATTGCGAAGTGTTTAACTAGGTAGAACATTTAAGTGTTATATATAAGGATTTCGAGATCATTTTCATATTTTGAGATTGGAAGATCGGATTGAGGCGATTGTTTAGACGATTTTCATCCATGTGGATTGTGTAAGTGTTCCTAACCAGGATTTGATTATTTTCATGATTCTATCTTTGATTTTGGTATTTGATTGATGAATCTAAGGAAGAAAAATTTGGGGTTTTGTAAGAAATTTTAGAAAGTGAATAAATACAATTCGAACCCCGATTTGGTGTTGCAAATGGATGACACTTGTACAGTTAGACTAGTATTCGAATGGGTTGTCAGAATTTATGAGTTTTGTAAGGTTTTGAGAAGCGGGCCCAGGTTGACTTTATTTAAATGATTAAAGAACGTGTCTTTTTGCACCTTTGTTGTTTCCTTTGGCATTATCTAACACCGAGGTGTGTTAATTGACTAGATTTGACCCGTTCAGGGGCTGATTTGAGAGGAAAGGGATTTTTAGAGTATTGTCTCTCGCTCATTTTAGGTACGTATATTGCCTAGGCTTGGTTTGAAGGTATTTCCCCATTGGCTATGATGCTTGTTATATGTTGGGGGTGACGCATATGCAAGGTGATGAGCGTATATATGTGCACTGTTGTTATTCGTGATTTGGGTAGACCTTAGGCTATTATATGCCTTATTTTGCTATCATGCCTCCTTAATACCGTATTTTCTCCACTTGTATGACTAAATAAGCTATTATTCATGCTAGAAATCATGTCTAGGCTATTTTCTTATCTGTTGAGACATGATAGGGCTATGTTTGCTATGTTAAGCTATTTGCCTTAGCCGTAGTCATATTTTTCAGTCATGATATTATATCCATGTGTTATATCTCTGTCTTTGTGCACTGTTTATATATTATCTCACATGTTGTTAGTGTCTTTGTGTATGACTGGGTTTAAGCTGAGTTATGGCATGTTGGTATATTTCGTGCGGTATGTTTTATTATGGTACTGTGAGATGTTGGCATATTGAAAGTTGAGGAGAGTGGTGATTGATTTTGGGCTATAGAGCCATATTTAGCGGATTGATAACTAATCTTGGGCCAAAGAGTCGTGTTGATATTGATATTAAGGTGACAATTGCATCAAGTCCCCCATATTAGGCTGAGTGTTATCAATCGTTGACTTTTGATCCAATAACCACTTAGGCTAGGATCCGCCCCTCCAGAGTCAGGTGATAATCCATGTTACTTTGGGCCCTGTGAGTGCAGACACATGAGATGTGTTTAGTGAGGGACTTATGTTAGGCACCCATACAGTGCTGAATTTGTGTTTGTGATGATTTAGGGGTATTGTACCAGGCACCATGGGAGTGGTGAGATCTTGATTCAGGGTACTTGTACCAGGCACCACGAGCGTGCTGAGATTATGTAAACTTGATGATTAAACTTTGATGTTGTTGATTTTTTCATGTATATTTGACATGTAGGTATAGAGCTGTATTTTTCTCATTCTAATTGGTATTTGATGTCTCTACATTACATTTGGAACTTGAAATCGCAATTTACCTTGATAAACCCCGGTCTAACTGATTCCTGTAGAAAGGTTGATGCCATGACTGATATACCTAAAACATATGCCTATGTTCCTCTTGTTTTGATAGAGTTGAGCCTGTTATTATTTGAGCTGCTTTTCCTTATATGCCATTATTGTGCTATTAATGTTGTTGTTGGTTGTGGTAAGTGACCATCGGACCTTGCCGACCTCGCCACTACTTTCTCCGAGGTTAGGCTTGCTACTTATTAAGTACATGGGGTCGGTAGTACTCATGCTACATCTTTGCACTTCATGTGCAGACCTAGGTGCTGCTGATAGCGGTGGTTACTAGTGAGCTGTTTAACTGGATTTGCTTAGAGATTTTTAGGTAGCACTGTTGGTCCATTAGAAGGTCTTGAAGTCCCCTACTTCATCTTTTGTTATTACTTTTTAATCTTTCAGACAGTATATTATTTTGTTTAGACTTTGTATTTAGTACTTTATAGAGCTCATGCACTCGGTGACAATAGATTTTGGGTGGTTTCAATTGTATGGTCATTATGACTTCAGTTATGCTATTCTGCTATTTGAAACTATTTCTTATCGTTATTGAACTTGAATTCCTCATATTTGTTGTTGGTTTGCGTAACAAGCGGCGATAGGTGTCGTCATGGCTCTGATGAGATTTTGGGTCATGGCATGGTGATAAGAATGTGGCTATTGGAGATGATGGTGTTATGCAACTTCAGGGTCGGCTTGTGTTCTTATTGTTGATGGCTTGAGAGATTTGATACTTCAGGAGGCTTGCAGCTCGCGGTATTCGATTCATCCAGGTGCTACGAAGATGTATCGTGACTTGAAGAAACATTATTAGTGGTGGAGCATGAAGAAGGATATTATTGGGCATGTCTCATGGTGTTTGAATTGCCAACAAATTAAGTGTGAACATCAGAAACTGGGTGGTTTGATTCAAACGATGATTGTACTAGAATGGAAGTGGGAGCGTATCACTATGGACTTTGTGGTAGCTTTACCCTATACCCTAAGGAAGTTTGATTCTACTTGGGTCATTCTGGATGATTGACCAAGTTCGTGTACTTCATACCATACCGGTGTTGACTACTTCTAATTCAGAGAGGTAAGCTGATATTTATGTCCGGTAGGTACAATTGCATGGTATGCCGATTTCTATCATTTCAGACCATGGTATTCAATTCAATTCTCACTTTTAGAGAGTTGTTCAGTTGGATTTGGGTGTACAGGTGGAGTTTAGCACAACTTGTCATGACCTAAAATCCCACCAAAGATTGTGATGGCGCCTAACCTACTTGCTAGGCAAGCGAACACTCAACAACAATAATAGAAATAGATTAAAAATTCATTAATAGAGTTATGATATAAATGAAAGTGGAATAAATCTCAAAATAACATCATGGTATACATAAATGCAAGACATGGTCTAAACACGACAACAACTGTCTAATCAACGCCCAAAACCTAGTGTCACAATGTCACAAACATCTACAAAGAGTAAGTTATATCAACCAAAATAATATGTCTAGAAAGAGTAAACGGACAAAGATAAACAATGGAGGAGGACTCCATGTGCTGTGTATCGAAGAAAAAGGGCATCTCACCACGAAGTCTCCACTGCAAGTTCCTATATTGCTAGATGGATACGACTTGTACCGACCTCTGAATCTGTATAAAAATGTGCAGAAGTGTAGTATGTGTACAAAACCATGGTACTCAGTAAGTATCAAGTCTAGCCTCGATGAAGTAGTGCCGAGGGATCAACAATGACACTAACATTTCTAGAAGAAGAATACGGCAGGATATCATCAAATTGCTATAAAAGTGAAGGCACAGTAAGATCCAGTAATTATCATTGTTTTCAACCAACAACCCTATGTCAAATAGCTCAATTACTTTTAAAGAAATCATGATATAAACCAACAAATGTTATATATGAGGGCTACTACCTGAGTCTAAGATGCATACGCATTCTATTGATCCAATCTCAACATCTCATAGTACCAACCCATATACCCAACACTGGCCAAGTATCCAAACTAAGCACCAATATTGTTGCCTGCGCTTGAAGGGCCCAAAGTAACATGGGTAATAACCTGACTCCAGAGGGACGGATCCATATCCAAGCGTTGTTGTTGCATGTAACCTGATCCAATCATAATCAATAATCCATAATTTAAATTCATATATTCTCACAATGTTCTTAGTGCCAAAATCCTCAACTTTCCTCAATAACAACTCATGTATTTGCATATGAGATGATATGACAAAGATACACCAGGATATAATAATAAATGCGAATGAAAAATAACGTGAATAATAGATGGTTATGGCTAATCATGTAATATAACTTTTTATAACAATTCAATATGTTTATTTAATGATCTTAAGCCCTATAATGATATCAAACACGAGCAACAAGAGCCAACAATCCCTAAAACATGAGTCAAGTAAGCCATTTGTAAAACTATGGCTAAATTAGAAAGCCCAACATGGTGAAAAAAGTCCTCCAAGTTAAAATCAACAAGTAGCATGGTCGCTAATCATGATTAAGTTTTTATCATGTAGTCAAAGCGTCAAAGAAATATGATAAACAATTTACATAGCTCAAACAAGGCATATTATAAGCCTAACACTATCTGGCTATTGTCACAACCTAGCTACGCATTTACGCTCGTCACCTCGCATATACGTGGCATCTAAATCAAGTAACAAGTAGCAAATAAATCTCCTATGGGGAGAATTCCATCTTACAAGGACAGAAAAGAGACTTACCTCCACTAGAGAACACCTTTAACATTCCAAGACAGCTTTTCCCTTCAAATCCATCATACAATAACTCAAATCTAGTCAAGTATTACTTAATAAAGTCAAATAATGTTGTAGAAATCAACTCCAAACAGTAATGCTGTAATCTTTGATCAAATATCAAAAAGTAAACAATAGTCAACCCAGTCCCATGTGGTCAAAATCCAAGTCAAGGGATAGATCCCGACTATCCAATAATCCCACGAGTACAAATATATTATTAAATTCTAAAATCGAGTCCAAATCGACCCTCAAATCCCTAAAATACACGATGTTAGGTTGTAGATAGAAACCCCAATTTTCTCTTTAAAATTCATTTTCTAAGTGTATAAATCCATAGGGAATTAAGATATAGAATCCAATTCAAGTGAAAATTACTTACCCACAGGGTAATAGGGAAAATTGCGTCTTCACGTGCTCTATAACTCAAAATAGTGAAATATGAGCTAACCCTCGAAATAAATAAGTCTGCCAACAATGTCGCATCTGCGACTAAAAGGCTCGCATCTACGAGCTCGCTCATGCGACCCAAAGCCCACATTTTTGAGACTCTCTTCCACAGTCAGACCTCGCACCTACAACATACCCATTGCATCTGCGGAATCGCAGGTGCCCAAACACACACACAGGTGCGACAACACATTTGCGCCTGGACCTTCGCAGATGCGGCCTCCCAGCTCCAGCTCTAACTTCACTACTATGCTCCTTCATCTGTAGGTGCAACATCACACCTACACACCAAACCCCACAGGTGTGACACACCAACACTAGCAACCTCAACTAACTCCAAAATGGTCTGCAATCATTTTGAAATACACCCGAGGCCCCTGGAGCCCTGTCCAATCATACCAGCAAGTCCGAATACCTTATCCAAACTTAATCCAATGCTCAAAAAACCAAAAATAACAATGAAATCAAGAATCAAAAATCAAAATCCATGCTTTACTTTCAAACATTCCAACTTTGCCAAACATGTCTGAATCATGCCTTGATATTCCGAATCATAACCAAACTTTGCACACAAGTTACAATCAACTAAATGAACCTATTCAAGGTCCCAGAACGTCAATCAGAACCCGATATTATCAAATTCAACTACCGGTCAAACCTATGAACTCACAAATCCTTAAAATTGCCAACTTTCGGCAAATAGATTCAAACCTTCTAGGAACCTCCAAATTCAAATCCGACCATACGCTCAAGTCCAAAATAACCACAAAAATCTATTGAAATCATCAAATCTTCAATATGAGGTCGTCTACTAAAAAGTCAAAACTCAGTCAACTCTTACAACTTAAGCTTTTCAAAATAGAACTATGTGTTCCAATTCAGTCTCAGACCTCCTGAAACTAAACCAAACCAACCAACTGCAAAAGTCACAAAACAACAAACAAACATATATAAAGCATCAAATAGGGGAACATGGCTCTAATACTTAAAATGACAAGCCGAATCGTTACATCCCCCCCCCCCCCAAAACAAATGTCTGTCCTCGAACGAGTTCAAAATCATAGCTGGAATGCCAAAAAGATAAGGATATCTTCTCTGCATATCATGTTCGATCTCCAAAGTTGCTTCTTCGACTGGTTGACCTCTCCACTGAACTGTCACTTATGCAACCTCTTTCGACCTCATCTTTTGAACTTGCCTATCCAAAATGGCCACCGACTCTTTTTCATAAGCCAAATTCTCATCTAGTTGTACTGAACTGAAATCCAACATACATGAATTGTCTTCATCATACTTCTAAAGAATCGAAACATGAAATATCGGATGAACTCCTGACAAGCTGGGTGGCAAAGCAAGCCTGTAAGCCACCTCACCAACTCTCTCTAAAACCTTGAATGGACTAATATACCTAGGCCTCAAACTGCCCTTCTTCCTAAATCTCATCACGCCCTTCATAGCAAAAACTCAAAGGAGAGCCTTCTCACCATCCATGAAAGCCACGTCATGGACCTTCCTATCACCATAGCTTGTTTGTCTGGACTACGATGTACGAAATCGTTCCTGAATCAACTTCACCTTTTCCAAAGAATCACAAACCAAATTTATACCCAACAGCCTAGCCTTACCAAGCTCAACCCAACCAACTGAATAACAACAACACCTCCCATACAAGGCCTTATATAGATCCATTTGGATAATGGACTAGTAGTTGTTCTTATAGCACACATCGCCAATGGTAGAAACGGATCCCACTAGCCCCCAAAATCAATAACATAGGCTCTCAATATATTCTCAACGATCTGAATGGTCTGCTCAGACTACCCATCTGTCTCTAGGTGAAATGCAATGTTAAGCTCTCTACCTGCGTGCCCAACTATCACTGAACAGCTCTCCAAAAGTGTGATATGAACTGCATAAAGATCTATTATAATAGAAACTAGCACACCATGCAAATGGACAATCTCTATGATGTAGATCTAAGTCAACTTCTCTGAAGTGTAAGAAGTTATGACCGGCAAAAAATGCGTAGACTTAGTCAATCTGTCGACCTAAATAGCATCGAATTTCCTCTAGTTCTGTGGCAATCCTACCACAAAGTCCATAGTAATGTGCTCCCACTTCCACTCTGGTATATCTATCTTCTGAAGCAAACCACATGGTCTCTGATGATCATACTTGACCTGCTGACAATTCAAGCACAATGAAACATGTCCAATGATGTACTTCTTCATCCTCGTCACCAATAATGCAGTTCCAACATCACCAAGAACTCATAATGTCTAAAACAAGTCCAAAAATCCGTCTTAGGGATGTGTGAAGCCCTAATCTTCAACTTGTGATAACCTGATCTCAAATCAATATTCGAGAACACCCTAGCACCCTGAATCTGATCAAACAAATCACCGATACCAGGCAATGGATACTTGTTCTTGATAGTGACCTTGTTCATCTACTTGTAATCAATGCACATCCTCATAGAACCATCCTTCTTCTTCATAAACAACATTGGTTCACCTCAAAGCAATACATTAGGCCTGATGAACCCCTTATCCAACACCTCCTGCAACTGCTCTTTCAATTCTTCAACTCAGCTGGAGCCATACGGTATGGTGAATAGATATGGGCTGCATGCCCGGCACTAAATCAATATCTCTATCGGGTGGTATGCCTAGTATGTCTGCAAGGAACACATTCAGAAAAACACTCACTACTAGGACTAAATCAACAATAGGAGTCTTAGCACTGGTATCTTTAACAAAAGCCAAATGCGCCAAACACCCCTTCTCTATCATCCGCTGAGCCCTCAGAAATGAAATCACCCTACTAGAAGTATGACCAAGAGAACCCCTCCATTCTAACCTTGGTAATCCTAGCATGGCCAATGTTACATTTTTAGCATGACAATCAAGAATAGCATGGTATAGAGACAG
Organism: Nicotiana otophora; assembly: GCA_000715115.1. Lineage (NCBI taxonomy): Eukaryota > Viridiplantae > Streptophyta > Magnoliopsida > Solanales > Solanaceae > Nicotiana > Nicotiana otophora. The sequence goes on along the minus strand of AWOL01S0022334.1, from coordinate 38,320 downwards.
CATATCCATACCTAAAATCACATCAAAATCTACCATGTTAAGAAACAAAAGATCAACCCTAGTCTTATAACCCCCAATAGTAACCACATAAGACTGATAAACATGATCCGCCATAATAAATCACCAATAAAGGCATATACATGAACAAGAATATCAAGAGAACCACGAGGCATATCCAAATAAGGAGTAAACTACGATAACACATATGAATAGGTAGACCTCAAATCGATCAACACAAAAGCATCTCTATGACAAATCGAAATCATACCTATGATCACTACATCTAAGGCCACTGCATCAGGTCTACCCGGAAAAGCATAGAAACGAACTAGACCACCACAGGTCTATCCACCACTAATCTAGCCCCTTCATCTAGGGCGACCTCTAGATGTATGACCTTCCCTGTTAGCTGACTGGGCAGGGGATGAAGCAACTGGTGCTGGAACCGTAGATTGAGAAATGTATGAAATTGCGGCTCTAGCAAGTTTGGGGCAATGCCTCCTCACATGGGCCAAACTCTCCACACTCATAACAACCCCTAGCTGATAGAGGATGATGAACCTGAATCTGCCCATGATGACCCGAATACCCATTGGAAGAACATTGAATAGATGGAGCACAGTGCAAACTCAGTAGGAGAGCGCTGAAGGAAGATGGAATTGGAGTGCTAAAATATGGTCGAGACACTACACCCCTAGCTACATGTTGTGTAGAATAATTGGCCTACAATGATAGCCCCTACCAAACTGACCCCTACCTCCAAATGAGGTGCTACTAAAACTACCAGAACAACGAGGCCTCTTATCCCTCATCATGGCCTCTGTCCCCTAACTATGAATACGTGCAATTCTCTGAGCTATCCTCATAGCCTAGTGAAAGGTAGTCCCAATCTATAACTCTCGGGCAATTATAATCCTGATACCATAAGTCAACCCCTCAATGAATCGCCTCACTTTTTCTGCCTTGGTGGGGATCAAGAAAGCAGCATGACGAGACAACTCTATGAATCTCACCTCATACTCATTCACAGTCATGTGATCCTGCTAAAGGCGTTCAAACTGACCTTTATATGCATCCAGCTCTAAAGTATGAGTGATAGTGGTCCGGCCTCTCCCTCTAGCCTGAGATGTGGCTGGGGCCACTAGAACCCCTCCAGCCAGATTCAAGGCATCAATAAAGCTTACCATCTTGGCCATAGCCTCCTGGAACATTGGTGCAACAATAAAAACCTTTGGATGCTAAGTGTGTACCAGAGCCTCAACATGATCATCCATGATATGATCCTCAACCTGATTCGTATGTGGATCTACTGACACTGCTCTGGCGCATTCACTGTCTACAATAGGTGCTCTACCCCTAGATATGGTTGTGCAACCCCTAGCGGGAGCCTTGGCCTTGCCCTGGGCCCTACCTCTCCCGGTAATAGCCGATGGTACTGCCTCACCCTCACCTACTGTTGATGTTGAAGTGCGAGTTCTCACCATCTATATGAGAATAGAAGAGAAAGATTTAGATTCAAACAAAACACAATGCACGATAATGATTCAAGAAAAGGAAGAATCTTGAAGCCCTATAGCCTCTCACAGATAGATACTGACATCTCTATATCGATCCACATGACTCTACTAAGTATGTTCATGACTTGTGAGACCCTTAGAACCTAGAGCTCTAATACTAACTTGTCACGACACAAAATACCACCAAAGGTCGTGATGGTGCCTAACATGCTTATTAGGCAAGACAACACTCAACATCAATAATAGAAATCAATTATTAAGTCATTAATAGAGTCATGATATAAATGAAAGCAGAATAATTCTTAAAATAATATCATGACATACAGAATCCAAGACAGGGTCTAAACATTACCACAGTTGTCTAATCAATGCCCAAAATCCAGTGTCATAGTGCCATAAGAATCTACATAGAGAAAACTATATCAACCAAATACCAACATATGTCTGGAAAGAGTAAATGGAGAGAGATAGATAAACAAGGGAGGGGGACTCCATGCGCTACGGACCAAATAAATAGGGAAGCTCACCACAAAGTCTCCACTGCAAGATCCTAAATGACTGGATGGGTACAACTAATATTGGCTTCAAAATCTACACAAAAATGTGTAAAAGTGTAATATGAGTACAAAATCATGGTTCTCAGTAAGTATCAAGTCTATCCTCGAAGAAGTAGTGACGGCGGATCGACAATAACACTTACTAATAGTTCTATAAGCAAATAAAAGCATAAATAGTACAAGAGATAAGGCATGATATCATCAAATTACTACAAAAGCGAAGGCACCGTAAGATCTGGTAATTAGGCATTCTTTTCAAACAAAGGAAATACAACTCAATGTCAAGTATCTCAATTACATTTAAAGAAATCATGACACAAACAAATCAATGTTATATCTGAGAGCTACTACATGAGTCTAAGATGCATATGCATGCTCTTGATCCAATCACAACATCTCACAGAAACAATCCATATGCCCGACACTGGCCAGGTGTCTATCTAAGCACCAATCTAGGTGTTTGCACTCACATGGCCCAAAGTAACATGGGTAATCATCTGACAATGGAGGGAGGATCCATATCCAAGGGTTGTTGCAGCGTGCAACCTGATCCAATCATAATGAATAATCCATAATCCATATCCATATCTGCTCGCAATGTCCTTAGTGCCAAAATCCTCAACTTTCCTCAGTAACCAACTTTCCAACTCATGTATGGGCATAAGAGATGATATGATAAAGATGTACCTAGAATTAATAATAAATGCAGATGAATAATAACATGAATAAGAGATGGTTATGGCTAATCATGTAATTCAACTTTTCATAACAGTGTAATATGTTCATTTAATATTCTTAAGCTCGATCATCACATCAAACATGAGCAACAAGAGACAATAATCCTTAAATCATTGTCAAGTAAGGCATTTGCATAAATATGGCTAAATTAGAAAGCCCAACACGGTGAAAGAAGTCCGCCATATTCAAATCAAAGAGTTATAATTCTAGCATGGTCTCTAATCATGATTAAGATTTCATCATGTAGTCAAAGCATCAATGAAACATGGATAAACAATGCATATTGTAATCCTAACACTATCTGGCTAGGGTCCCAACCTAGATACGCATATACGCTCGCCACCTCGCTTATACACATCACCTAAATCAAATAAGAAGTAGCAAATAAATCACCTATAGGGAGAACTTCCTATTACAATGATAGATAAGAGACCTACGTCCATCCTAGAATACCTTCAATATTTCAAAACAACTTTTCCCTTCAAATCCACCACCAACAACTCGAATCTAGTCAAGTGTTGCATAATAAAGTCAAATAATGCTACAGAAATTAATTCCAAATAATAAAGCTCCAATCGTTGATAAAATTTCAAAATGTCAACAAAAGTCAACTCAGGCCCATATAGTCAAACCTGAGTTTAAGGGTAGATCTCGACTACCCATAACTCTACTAGTCTAAATATGTGATTATATTCCAAAAACCGAGTCTACATCAACCCTCAAATACCCAAACTACACCCTCTTAAGTTGTAGACAAAAACCCCAATTTTCTCTTTAAAACTCCATGTTCTAAGTGTATAAATCTATGAGGAATCAAGATTTATAATTAAATCCAAGGGAAAATTACTTATCCACAAAATAGTATTGAAATTCCCTTCCAAAATTCCTTCTCCAAAACTCAAAATAGTGAATTATCAGCTAACCCTCGAAATAAATAAGTTTGACATGAATCTCCGACTAAAAGACTCACATCTGTGAACTTGCTCCTATGACTGAAAGCTTGCATCTGCAAGATTCTCCTCCAAATCGAACCTCGCATAGGCAATACACCTACCGCATCTAAGGGATGTCAGGTGCGCAAACACACACGTAAGCGCGATAGCGCATCTGTGCCTTGACCTCAGCAGGTGTAGTCTCCCAGCTCCAGGTCCACTTCTCATCTGCATCCCTTCATCCACATGTGTGACATTTCACCGGCGCACAAAACCCTGCAGGTGCAACACACCATCACCAGCAACCTTAAGTAACTCCAAAATGGTTCGAAATCATTTCGAAACAAACTCGAGCCCTTCCGGCCCCGTCCAATCATACCAAAAAAGTATGTATACCTTATCCAAACATATTCCAAGGCTAAAAACATCAAAAACAGTAACAAAATCAAGAATTGAAGATCAAAATCCATGCTTAACTTTTAAATATTCCAACTTCGCCAAACATGTCCGCATCATGCCTCAACATTCTGGATCATGATCAAAATTTGCACTCAAGTTCCAATCAACTAAATGAACCTATTCAAGGTCTCAGAACACCAATCGGAACCTGATATCACCAATGTCAACTTTCGGTCAAACCTATGAACTTTTCAATTCTTCAAATTACCAACTTTCGGTAAATATAGTCAAAACCTTCTAGGAATCTCAAAATCCAAATTTGAGCATACGCTCAAGTCCAAAATCTCGATACGAACCTATTTGAACCATAAAATCATCAACCCGATATCGTCTACTCAAAGTTAAACCTTGGTAAACTCTTACAGCTTAAGATTTCCAAAATTGAACTAAGTGTTCTTATTCAGTCTCAAACCACCCATAAACCGAACGAACTAATCCCAAAAGTCATTAAACATAAAATAAACATATGTAAAGCATCAAATATGGTAACAAAACTCTAATACTCAAAATAACGTGTTGGGTCGTTACACAGCTTTTCACCCACAAACGAATGGTCAGTCCGAGCAAACTATTTAGATACTTGAGAATATTTTGCAAGCTTGTGTGATTGAATTTTGAGGCCACTAAGATCATTTCTTACCTTTGGCAGAGTTTTCTTACAATAACTGTTAAGGCTCCATATGAGGCTTTGTAGGATAGAGGGTGTCATCTCATATTGGTTGGTTTGATCCTGGTGAGGCTAGGGTGTTGGGTTCAAACTTGGTATGTGATACCTTGGAGAAGGTAAAGTTGATTCAAGAATTACTTCAAATGGCTCAGATTAGACAGACGAGTTATGCGGATAAGAAGGTTTGTGATGTGGCATTTATGGAGGGTTAGAATGTTCTTTTGAAAGTTTCACCAATGAAATGTGTGATGAGATTTAGGAAGAAAGACAAGTTGAGCCTGAGGTTTATTAGACCATTTGAAGTGTTTGAGAGAGTAGGTGAGGTTGCTTATAGGCTTGCTTTGCCTCCAAACCTATCGGGGGTATATCCAGAGTTTCATATGTTCTATGCTTCGGAGATATAATAAAGATAAGTCACATGTTTTGGACTTCAACACAGTGCATCTAGACGGGAATTTGGCCTAAGAAGAAGATCCGGTAGCTATTTTGGATAGGGAGGTTCAAAAGTTGAGGTCAAAGAAGATCGCTTCTGTGAAGGTTATTTGGAAAGGACAATCAAGCAAGGAGGCTACTTGGGAGACTGAGTTATATATGTGGAGCATATACCAACACCTTTTCAGCAACCTAGGTATATTTGTAAAACTATTGTAGGACAAATATTTATTTAAGATGTGGAGAATATAATGACCCGACTGGTCGTTTTAAGCTCTAGAACCCCATTACCCTATTTTAGGATTTCCATAGGTTGTTTTGATGATTTATGTCTTGTGAGAATGAGTGGTTTAGGTTTCAATAGGTTCGAGAGTGAGTTGAAATACTTTATTCCGAAGTTGAGGCTTAGAGATTGGAAGAGTTGACCAAAGTCAATACTATGGGTAAACAATTTCGGATTAGTAATTTGAAGGTTCTAATATAATCTTATGATGATTTAGGACGTGTACATATGTTTGATTTTGTTCTCGAGTGGCCCAGGGTTAATTTGGCACTTCTAGTCGAAAGTTGAAAATTTGAACATAAGAATGTTTGGGATTTATTGATTTGATGTTTGCTTCTTTGTTTTTATGTTGTTTTTAGTGTTTTGATCCTTTTTAAAAGTTTGCATAAGCTATACGGACTTTTTAGTATGTTTGGGCAGGGTCCCGAGGGACTCGGGTGAGTTTTGGAGTGGTTTCGAAGCATTTTCGATTGAGTTTGGATTGTTGATTTTCTAATGCATAGTAGTGCATCACGATCACAGAGCCATGTCTCACGAAAGCCTAGAAGTCATTGGGGCGCAAGGATATTTTTCTTCGTGATCACGTGGAATGGTTCACGATTTCATAGGGATAGCAGGCTATGTATAGCGATCGCATGAGGGAAGCTACTATCGCATAGAAGGTTTTGGCTGGGAAGGTGAATTGTGCTTCGCAATTGCATGGTTAAGGTTCATGACTGTGTAGGGTCGTCTGAGTGTGCTTCGCGATCGCGTGGGCTCAATCACGATTCCGGTTAAGGATTTCTAGTAGAGGGACTTGTGCTTCACAATCTCGTGGGTCAGCTATCGTGATCAGGATGAGTATTTTGCTGGCACGGGTATTAAACGTCCGAATTTTGCACTTTAACTCATTTTCACCATTTTTGAGTTTTGAAGAATAGGAAGATGAGATTGTGAAGAGGGTTCACTCCAATCTTGAGGGTAAGTAATTCTTACTTAGATTTGATCATATATCTTGACACCCCATGGATTTCTACACCTAAAATATGGAATTAAAGAGTAAAAGTTGAGAATATTGTCTGAAACTTAAGAGAGTATATTTTAAGGTTTTGAACACCAATTTGGATTCAAATTTGAAAACTAATAACAAATTTGGACTCATAGAGTTATGGGTCAACATGAGCTGGTTCTAGATTAGTATTTCTACCATGTAGCTGGGGTTAACTTTTTGTTGACTTCTGAGATTTGATTAAAGATTGAAGCTTTATTGGAATTGGTTTCTATGACTTTATTTGACCTTTTTAAATATTTCTTGGCTAGATTTGGAGCATTTGGAGGTTATGAATAGAGGAAAGATCTTATTGGACGGTTGAAGCTTGTTCGAAAAAGGAAACTATTTTGCCTAGTCTTGGTCTGAGAGAAAATATCTTAGAAAATGACCTTGTTTACAAATTGTAATATGTTGGGGTAACGAGATATGCATGGTGATGAGCATATACATAGGTGTCATGTTTTATTCGTACTCGGGCTAGACTATAGGCTTCTTTATGCCTTATTTGGTTGTATGTTCCTTTTTGACTTATGATTTATGTATTGCCCCAAAACTGGGGAGGCGAGACTGACACCCGGTGACTCACTTGACCGAGTGTGCCAACCAGAGACTAAAGGGCTCTAAACATACAATGTGGTACTTTGGCCGGCAAGGCCACAACGCAGTACAATTTGTGGAATAAAATATAAAACTTAGCGGTGATTAGCTCCAACCAAACATTTGTATAAAGCTGGGCTAGCAAGGCCGTCATAACCACTACAGCTAACAAACCAAAAGAATATACATACAAGGCCAACATATTGCACTAACTGACCGGATATGTCGACAAGCCTCTATTAATGGTTGTATTGTGGTCAAAACAGGGTTCCAGCCTACCCATATAATATATGTACACACATACACACACACAAAAAAAAATATGTACTCAAAACTCTAGACCCAGGAACTCCAAATGACATGGAGCTTACTGATCAAGCTAAACTCGGACATCACCTACTGAGGACGTCTACCCATTTGTCTATCTGAACCTGCAGGCATGAAATGCAACGTCTCCCGCAAAAGGGATATTAGTATGAAATAATGTACCGAATATATAAGGCAATAGAATAATTGAAAGCTGAAACTGAACTGATAATGTAATAATTAAAAGTAACTCGGAGTCAAAGATGATCTAAAGATATGCTTATCTGTTGATACTGACTCAACTCTCTCAATACAGTAAGATAAAATAGCTACCCAACTCTATAAGGCTCGGTACGTGTAACTGCTCGGCCGTAGTAGGCTCGCTCATAGGCGCTCGACCATACTAGGCTCGATATCAAAATCACTACTCGGCCATTCTAGGCTCACTCATAGGCGCTTGGCCACAATAGGCTCGGTATATAACTTACCATCTGATGAGAGGTTACCTAATAGGGGCCTGCACGCCGATTATAGCTCGGTGGTGGTGGAAATATTGTAATAGTGTATATATATAGACCCTTTGCTCTCTTAACTTAAAGAAGACAATACTTAACTGAATAAAAAGTCCCGATAAGGGAGAATACTGTAACTTATGAGACAAGGATAGTGTACATATATGCAGGAATACGAACTTCTCTTTGTCACACGCGTTTAGATACGGGATCATGAAATGAAGAAAAGGTTTAGCCTTAGCATACTTTTGCAATCTTCTTTCCAATCGTCAACCAAGGTCAATATGATCTTTTTACGTCTACAATGAGTAAAACGACTTCGTCGTCATCATATAAGCATCGTAACTCTCATATTCCCATAACAGTATTCTACAAGAAAACGGACAGAAGCTCCCCTATTTATACCACATCACATAAGTTACTAAAAGTCACTGAACAGTCAAAACAACAAGAATACAATTCACAATAAGCTTTCTGATTACTTCAACAACTATTTTGAGTGGCAAGATCGATTTACGATTAACAAAATATAATTTGAATCCAATTCCTTTTCCATGAATCTGCCTACAATATCTATAACATCATACTTATGCTTACCATATCATTTTCAGACCAAGACATCATAAGAATAATTTTCACAAACAGTCCACACCCCTAACACCTTAACCTTTATCGTCAATCTCTTGTTTTCATATTTTCTTCTTCAATAAACTTAATTAACACATAGATAATCTTAACAAAAGCAGCCATAAAATAATCAAATTATTTCTCACAATTTTCAGCCACAACAAACCATATATATAGCCTCAACACAATCCAGCAAAAAGACAACACCTCATGTTATTTCAAGCACTAGCTTGTTTTTCATTCAAATAACTCAACCAACACTTGAATAAGCTTAAGCACAAGCAAGGAGATAATATACTTACATTATACAGCAACTAAAACTCGTAATCCAAGATCCTCTTGGCTCACAACAACTCTTAATGTAACAACAACAACATAGAAGCTTTATCCCTCACATGAGCTAATCTTTAATGTTGATCTTGGATGAGAACACTTGGATTCGTTCTTGGATCTTCATGAACTTGTTAGAGAGGGTTTTGGGAGTATTTTTTGTCTGGAAATAGTGAAAAATACGACTGAAAATGAGCTGTAGGCATTTGATATATATCTTAATATTTCGACATCCCTAAGTGGTCCCATAGGGCTGCCTTCGCAGTCTCACAAAAATACAAATATTTCTCTATTCCAATATCGTATCGATGAATGGTTTAATGTTTTGGATACTAGACTCATAGATCTTCAATTTAGTGGGTGGATCACCCCGTAACGCAAAGTATATTGGGTGAAAAACTCAGTGATATTAGACCCAAATTTCAGATAATATATGAACGTAACTTGCGATAACTTTTGCCGACTTTTGTTTTACAAATTGCTTGACTTCAAAATATAAAATATGACTATTAAATAATTCTAAAACCTTAAAATATTAACTCATTAGCATATTAAGCACTCCTAATTTTATCCTAAAAATACGGGTTATAACATCTTTGATTCGTTTAGTCTCCAAGCCTCACGATACTTCCTTAACACTTGTTTTAACTCATCATTATCTTTGTAAGGTCCTTAAACTCTCCGGATTATATTGATTCACTTAAAATTAATTACAACATGAAAGTACAGGGTGTAACATCCTTTCCCCCTTATAAACATTCATCCTCGATTGTTAACTCTTAGAGACTTGCAAAACTTCTGCGAGAATATCCACTGTACACTTGACTAAAACCAACCTGCACGTAGTCATAAAAGATACTATACATGTCGCGCAGGGCCAAGGTCTATAAATAGCAACATTTTTCCTCACACGACCGTCAATCATAAGTACTGCAAGTCAAAAATAAGAGCTTACCTCACGACTTACTAGTATGAATTGGGTTGTGCTGTTATATCCCATCTCGAGCCATATCTTCAGTTTGAATAGGTGGAGGTACTTTGATTTTATCTCCTCCGTGGCCTCCCATGTCATTTTTTCAACGTTCTTATTTCTCCATAATACCTTCATGGGGGCTGCCTTTTTTATCATCAACTTACGAATTTGTTGATCTATAATAGCCACTAGAATCTCCTCGTAGGATAGATCCTTTGTAATCTGAATGTCATCTACTGGGACAACCCGAGAAACATCTCCAATGCACTTGTGTAGCATGGATAATAGACTGACTCTGACTCTGTAGGCAATTCAAGCTCATAAGCTACTCTTACTATCCATCGAATGACTTGACAAGGCCCCATATATATCGGACTAAGATTGCCTTTCTTACCGGATCTCATGACGCCTTTCGTAGGCAACATATTTAGGAATACCCAGTCACCTGTGACTTTCCATATGTTCGTACTTTAGGAATTATTATTCTATGACCTTGCCCATCATATACTTTTTATTTTGATGCTCTTAGAACAAAATACAATCCTCACCTTGGCTCTCATAGTTCTCGCTTTACTTTTCTTAAGCTTAGTTATCAGCTTGGTACTTGTAACATTTCTATTCAACACTTCTGTCGCACCTTGTATACATATATTTCTACTCCTCTTGAGGAATGAGTGATTGATAGGCTTGAACTTCTCAACCTCGCATTCTAGTCTCCTGACTTATCCCGGAAAAATTTATACATGACTTGTCATCTTAGCTTACTAACAGTCTTGATATTTTAGATTGTGGTACTTCTGTAAAAGCTAGCACATTTATGTTTTTATCATAGCTTGTCCGAACGGACACTTTTGAACTGAACGGTCGATCTGGAGAGTCGTCCATCCAGTTATACTTTATAGTACATAATCATCTTTGAAGTACTGACCACATGATGCCGCTCGTCTCAGATCATGTCTTCTTATTTATTCAGTATTCTAGATTACGGCGTTGTTGTCGTCTGTGTTCTTTACTCGTATGGTAAGAATGATCCTCCCTTACCCTAGTAATGTCTCGGAGTCTTGCAACAGTGAGGGCACATAATTAGCCTGTCATATCCACTCCATCTTTTGTTATCTCCAAGGCCGGTGCTCTTCTAACTAGCTTTATCGTAGAGCTATTATAGAATATGGCTGATGTACTATCTCTCTTGTAATTCTACTATTAAGAGCGATTCTACAATGTTCTGAGTCACGGTTTCTATAATCATTTGGGTCTAATAATATGACTCCTCATATATTTAGTTGATGTAACTTTCGAGCTTCCTCTTCTCTCTCAGCCTTTATGTAGGCTTAAGGTATCTTCCAATCTGCAGCTAGGAGTATTAGTTATTATATTAACTTTTTGTGGACACTATGGAACATCCATTTTATAATCTTCTAAAAATTCAAGCCTTTTTTTATGTGGACTCAATTCTTTCTATTAATGATATACGGAAGTCTCCTATAGCTGTAAGAATGTCAATATATATGTTGCATGGATATTAATCTGAAGTATTAAGTATGTTCATAACGTAACTAACGGGTCATAGATTGAATAATTCCTTCATTCCTTCTCAGCTATATGAAACGTAAGCAATTACTTTTCCTAGTCGTTCTGTCACTTGTTGCATGAATACATGGCTTATCTTAGTGCCCATGCATATTGGATTTTTGTACAAGTCATATGATTTTAATATTACTTTTGATTTTTACTTCCCGTTCATTGGTCGTGATAAGTGCCATTTTCTTATGGAGTGCATACAATGTTCTAATGAGACTGTTGTTACAAGATCATTGCTTCTTCAGATTACTATGCTTAGGCTGAAGCCTTCTTCCTTATTTCTTCAGTTGGTCTTTTGATGTAGAATTGAGGTGAGACCTTCTGACTCTTGTAAAGCTGCGAGCTTATGTCACGCCCCAAAACCGAGGAGCACGACCGGCGCTCAACCGAGTGAACCCGACCGAGCAAGCCTGTTAGATTTCATTCTACCCAAACTCATCCATGAATAAAGATAATACAGAATTTCATTAATTATAAACAATCGTGATCATGTCTACAATACCAATTCATTACCAATAGTTACTTCATGTTTTAAAGTCTCCGTTCCACACATTTTTCATAATCTGAAATGGAAATAGTAATTCAAATACAACATAACGAGTTTGTCTTTCCCAGCACCAATACACAACCCACACTATGTATACAGAGCCTCTATAGATAAGGAAGAGTATAATGATAGTGCCGGCAACAAGGCCCCGGCTATACCTCAAACAAAATACACAACGTACAAAAGATTTATGACCCCGGGATGAAGTGGGGCTCACCAAGTCAACTGGGAAGAAGGTGTTCTGCTATCACTCATCAATATCTCCTGCTGTGGAACCACCTGCATCTATTTAAAGATGCAGCGCACCCGGCAAAAGGGACTTTAGTACCATCGAATAGCACTAGTATGTATAACTAAAAACCCTCTCAATAGAATGACAAATAATACAAACAAAATTATCATAATATCAATGAAAACCTTAATCAACATCAAACCTTAATTTAGGATCAAGACACTGTCCAAATTAATTTCCATATCTCACATTGGGGGATTTTTATTATTGATATACCATTATTCACAACACCAGTACCACCGTATTCTCAGTATGGAGTCCGATCACGACCCGATCGACTAGTCTATCTCATTAGAGACATCAATCACAATTACTCTCAATATCAATACCATCATCTTTAACATGGAGTCCGATCACGACCCGATCGGCTAGGCTATCCATTAGGGACATCGACCACAATCACAACATAAATTGCAATTTCCAGCACAATTGATAAGTGGGGATTTTAACCTATTATTTGCTCTCTTTTACTTGTGTTTTAAGCCAAATATTCTTGAAAGTATTCCCGAAAATTAATGAAATATGATTGCTTGCAGAAATTGTTCAAAATAAGCCAAAGGAATCAAAATCAACTCACAAAAGAGTCAAAAGTTGAACAAAAACCAAGGCTGGGCAAAGAGGTCTGAAGCGCGGACCGCACAAATATTGTGCAGCCACGAAAGCCATGATGCAGTCACGATCAAAATTACGCGGTCCACGAGAGGGAGATCCAGAGAGTGATATTTGGGCTAAATAATGAGCGCGGACCGCACCAGAAATATGCGGCCGCGAAAGTCCTTGTGCGGCCGCGATTAAAATTACATGGACCGCAATTGAAATTACGCTGATCGCAATGACTGAGATTTAGAGAGCCAACAACTAGAGCAAAAGAGAGAAGTGCGGACTGCACCAGAATTGCGTGGCCACAGAATTCCTTGTGTGGCCGTGATCGAAATTATGCGGTCCGCAAAATGAAGAACTAGAGACAGATCCAAAATAGATGAACGCGGATCGCATTAGAATTATGCGACCGAGCATTCTTGTCCGATATTTTCAGCTTAGTATAAATAGAACTTTTTGTCATCTTTAGGGGATAGCAGGTTATGTGATGTTTTGTATACGGCTGACTTTTCAGTTTTCAGAGTTTTTGTACTAGATTCACTTTTTAACATTAGATTTTCATTCCATAAATTATTATTATGGATTTTATCTTCATTTCATCTTTAATTTCTGTTATTTCCATGAGTAGCTAAACCCATAGGTAGGGTTGTGGCCCAATCCTAGTATGGGTATTTAATGGGTGTTTGATTTTAGGGCTTGAATGTGAATGGGTTAGTGATATTTAGCTTAGTTCTTGCTATAACTCAAGAATTAATGGTTGCAAACATTGATTCATGCCTTTATGACTTAGTCTCTACTTGAGAAAGAGGGACTAAGTCTAGGAAAACTAGGCTAACAAGGAATTGGGACGAACTCAAGAAATTGATAGCCCTAATTAAAGGGTTAAATCTAGAGATAGTAATACTCAACTTGAGCCAATATCATTTGATTTGCATGAATACCCATTTAGATTTGAGAAAGCTAAATTGGGTAAAATCACTCAAACTACCGAGAGGTATAGAGTGAGTACCCCGGGTGTGATAGCTATATTAAAATCCTAACTAATCGAGCTGGCCCTAGATTTTGCTACCCGTTATATATCCACCTAGGAAACAATCACTACCCTAGTCTCTATAAACATTTGAAAAACAACAACAAAATTATTGTCCTTAGTTTCAATTATTGCAATCTTTAGAGTAAAGTTAAAAATAGAAAAACCAATCAAGTTTGTGGAAGTGCAATTAAAGCCAAAACTTGCAAGTAACTTAGATATACACCTAATCCCATATTCTAACTCTTTGTGGATTCGATCCCGGCCTTTATTGGGTTTATTATTGCATCGACCTCCTCGCTACTCAATTATGGTGTAGTTTTGGAACAGATCAATTTTTGGCGCCGTTGCGGGGGAGTTAAACGGATTTAGCTATATATCTAGGTATTTGTATGTTTTGTCTTCCTTTCCTTCCGAGTCACTAACTTTATTTGTGAATTGCTTTTAGGTACAAAATAGCCCTTAACAATGAGCCCCCCAGAAATTTACCATTGGGGGAGGAGGTAGATGACGATCAAGTAGATGTGGTTCATCCCAAGCCTCAAGTAAACAGGCGAGGCCGACCACCTCCACAAAGGGCAATGCACTAGGTGTTGCCGAATGAGGGCTATGCAAGTGCAATAGTCTCGCCCCGGATTAGGACGGGCAACTTCCAAATTACCAACGTGATGCTTACAGTGCTTGAGCAGCGGGGCTTTTTCACTGGAGCTCCACACCAAAATGCCTATAAGCACCTTAAAGGGTTCGTTGATACTTGTTGGGGGAGCAAGCAAATAAATGTCACCGAGGATGCACTGTGGTTAAGGATATTTCCCTTTTCTCTACGGGGAAAGGCTTTAGACTGGTTAGAGAGATTGTCCAATCATTCCATCCACACTTGGGATGAGTTGTCCGAGAAGTTCAATGCCAAATTCTTCTCTCCGGGGTAGATGGCTACACTAAAGGATGAAATTTTAGCTTTCAAACAAGAACCCAATGAGCCATTGCATGAGATTTGGGAACGATATCGTACCATGGTCAAAGAATGCCCGAACAATGATATGACCGAGGCCATGATCCAATAGACCTTCTACAGGGGGATCAACACAACAAATCAGTGTGTGGTAAATCAACTCGCTGGGGGTATATTCATGAACACGCCTTATTCTGAAGCTTGTGAAATCTTGGATGAGATGGCGGACACCTCTTTGGCGTGGCAAAGTAGAGCCAATGTTCCTCAGGGTGACCCAAATGTTATTCACCTACACAAGGAGTTACATGATCATGGGAAAGCTATTACGGAGTTGACAACCACCATGAACCAATTGGCCAAGTCTCAGCTTCAACAGGTTCAAGGGTCGAAATAGGTGAATGCTATGGAAGGGATGAACATAATGGTAAACAAGAGATGGCAACGAGGTCAACAAGTACAAAACCATCCGGAACAATTTGAGCAAAGTAATAGTGGGTATAATCAAGATGATTCATATGATGAGAAAGATGAAAAGGTTCAATATGTAAACAATTATCAAGGTCAAAGAAGCAATGCTCCAAATCAACAACAATGGAGATCACAAGGAAACCAAGGAAACTGGAACAACCAAGGCCACCAAGGAAAATGGAGTGGTGGCAACAACAATAATCAAAGCAATTGGGGTAATCAAGGAAATTGGAGAGGAAATAATCAAGGTAATTGGGGTGGAAACAATCAAAGCAATTTGGGGAACAATAATAATCAAGGGGGTTGGAATAATAGCAATCAAGGAAATCGGGGGTCGGGTTTTTAGAGGTCCCCGATGTATCAACAACCAAACAACCCGCCTCCATATTCGTCGCAAGGTCCTAGTTCTTCTAATAATGAAATGGGACGGATTGAAAACATGTTTAAGCAAATAATGGAGAAAAACGCCGACTCCGATGCCCAACTAGCCTCCCACAACACTTCTATCCGCAACTTGGAGGTTCAACTTGGCCAAATTTCTCAAGCTTTAAATACTCGCCAAAAGGGGGCACTACCTAGTGATATGGTGGTGAACCCAAAAGGTAGAAATACGGAGCATGCAATGGCCATAACAACAAGAAGTGNACGCCGACTCCGATGCCCAATTAGCCTCCCACAACACTTCTATCCGCAACTTGGAGGTTCAACTTGGCCAAATTTCTCAAGCTTTAAATACTCGCCAAAAGGGGGCACTACCTAGTGATATGGTGGTGAACCCAAAAGGTAGAAATACGGAGCATGCAATGGCCATAACAACAAGAAGTGGGAGAGGTGGAGTTGCTAGCACCTCAAACCAAAGAAGACATGTGGGTGATGATGTGTTGGTACAAGATGATTATGAGCCAAGCCATGATGTTCAAGCTAATGAAGAAGCGAGGATTGATATTGATGAAAATGTGAAGGAGACGCAAGAAGAAGTGAACCCATATAGGGAGCACGTGACTGACCTGCCCGAATCGGTAGTGCCAAAGGCTAAGGTACCAATGCCAAGGCCTCCTCCTGCATACCCTCAAAGACTTGCAAAGAAAAATAATGAGAATCAATTCAAGAAATTCATTGATATGATGAAAAGTTTGTCCATAAATGTGCCGTTGGTTGAAGCCTTAGAACAAATGTCGGGATATGCCAAGTTCATGAAGGATTTGGTAACAAAGCAGAGATCAATGAACTGTGAAATGATCAAAATGACACATCAAGTGAGTGTTATGGTGCACTCCATGGCTCCAAAGTTGGAAGACCCCGGTGCTTTCACAATCCCGTGCATTATTGGAAGTGCCGATTTCGCCAAAGCTCTATGTGATTTGGGGGCAAGCATTAACTTGATGCCCTATTCTGTGTTCAAAACATTGGGGATTGGGCAACTAAGACCCACATCCATGGGGTTGCAAATGGTGGATCGGACAATGAAAAGTCCATTGGGGTTAATTGATGACGTGTTAGTTAGGGTCGACAAGTTCATCCTTCCCGCAGATTTTGTGATACTTGAATGTGAGGTTGACTACGAGGTTCCAATCATTATGGGGAGACCTTTCCTTGCTACAGGGAAGGCCTTAGTTGATGTAGAAGCTGGAGCGCTCACCTTCCGGGTGAGTGATGAAAAAGTGGTATTCCATGTTTGTAAATCAATGAGGCAGCCAAATAGCAACGAAGTGTGTTCATTCGTGGACCTTGTGACTGAAGTAATTGTTGATGACACAAGTGTTGTGATATATGTGGAAGATACCTTGGAAATTGTGTTGTTGAATCATGATGAGGATGAGAAGGAAGGCTTTGTAGAATGTGTCAATGCTTTGCAAGGAATGGGATCATATACTCATAAGCCCAGAAAACATTCCTTGGATCTCGAAAACCAGAAAACTCCACCAACAAAGCCCTCAATCGAGGAACCTCCCACCTTGGAGCTAAAGCCTTTGCCTTCACACCTCAGGTATAAGTTTCTAGGCCCTTGTTCCACTTTACATGTTATTATTTCCTCGTGAGTAACTAACGTGCAGGTAGATGCCACCCTTGCGGTGCTTCAAAGGAGGAAGAAAACAATAGGTTGGACATTAGCGGATATTCGGGGTATAAGCCCCTCCTTTTGCATGCACAAAATCATTTTGGATGAGGATTCCAAACCCTCCGAGGAACATCAAAGACGATTGAATGAGGCCATGCAAGATGTAGTAAAGAAAGAGATCATCAAGTGGTTGGATGCCGGGGTGGTTTACCCCATTCCTGACAGTTCGTGGACCTCACCAGTGCAATGTGTCCCAAAGAAAGGGGGCATGACTGTGATCACAAATGACAAAAATTAAGTGATCCCCACAAGAACTGTCACCGGGTGGAGAGTGTGCATGGATTATAGAAAGCTCAACAAAGTTACGCGGAAAGACCATTTTTCGCTTCCATTTCTTGATCAAATATTGGATAGGTTAGCCGGACGTGCGTATTATTGCTTCTTGGATGGATATTCCGAATATAACCAGATTCTAATTGCACCTGAAGACCAAGAGAAGACCACCTTCACTTGTCCATATGGCACTTTCGCATTCTCGTGGATGCCATTCAGGTTATGCAATGCACCGGCAACTTTTCAGCGGTGTATGATGTCCATCTTCACCGATATGGTGGAGGACTTTCTCGAGGTTTTCATGGATGATTTCTCTGTCGTGGGGAATTCTTTTGAAGAGTGCTTAGATAACTTGGATAAGGTATTGGCACGCTGTGAATAAACTAACTTGGTGCTGAATTGGAAGAAGTGTCACTTTATGGTCAACGAGGGCATTGTCCTCGGTCACATGATTTCCAAGAATGGTATTGAGGTTGATAAAGAAAAAATTGAAGTGATATCCAAACTCCCTCCCCCTACTTCCGTAAATGGAGTGAGAAGCTTTCTAGGTCATGCAGGGTTTTACCGCCGATTCATCAAGGACTTTTTTAAGGTGGTAAACCCCTTGTGCAAACTATTGTAGAAAGATGCCAAGTTCCTTTTCAATGAATATTGTATGAAGGAATTTGAACTACTAAAGTATAAGTTGACTACCATTCCTATTATCACCGCGCCAAATTGGAGCTTACCATTTGAGCTCATGTACGATGCAAGCGATGTGGCGGTTGGTGTGATATTGGGGCAGCGAATTAATAAAATCTTTCATCTGATCTACTATGCTAGCAAGACCATGAACGAGGCCCAAGTCAACTATACGGTGACCAAGAAAGAACTCCTAGCCATTGTCTTCGCTATGGAGAATTTCTGCCCATACCTAATGGGTACAAAGGTGATTGTTCACACCGACCACGCGGCACTTCGTTATTTGATGAGCAAGAAAGACTTTAAGGCAAGGTTGATGCGGTGGGTGCTTCTATTGTAAGAGTTTGATCTAGAGATTCAAGACTGAAAGGGTAGTGAAAATCAAGTGGCAGACCACTTGTCCCGATTGGAGGAGGAGGGGAGGCCACATGATGGCCTTGAGATCAATGATTCATTTCCTGACGAACAACTCATTTCCATTTCTATGACTGGGATGCTATGGTTTGCCGATGTAGCCAACTATCTTGTGAGTGGCATTGTTCCGAATGAGTTCTCCTCAAACCAAAGGAAGAAGCTCAAACGGGACTGCCTGGACTACTATTGGGATGAGCCATATCTCTTCAAAATTTGCACTAATGGTGATATCCGGAGATGTGTTCCAGAAGAAGAGCAATTGGGTATTCTTGAAGCTTGCCATTCTTCTCCCTATGGTGGTCACCATGGTGGAGTGAGAACTGCTACAAAGGTCCTAAGCTGTGGATTCTATTGACCTACCTTGTACAAAGACGCTAGCGTTAAGCGTTGTGATGAATGTCAAAGGACCGGTAGGATCTCTAAGAAAAATGAGATGCCTCTCACCACCATCCTGGATATTAATATTTTTAATGTTTGGGGCATTGATTTTATGGGTCCGTTTGGGAGCTCATGTGGGAACACATATATATTGGTAGCTGTGGATTACGTTTCCAAATGGGTTGAAGCCGTGGCTTTGCCCAACAATGAAGCTCGGAGTGTGTTAGCTTTCTTGAAGAAGAACATATTCACAGGGTTTGGTACTCCAAGGGCCATCATTAGTGATGGGGGTTCACATTTTTGCAACAAAGCCATAGACACTTTACTCTCCAAGTACGGTGTCACTCACAAGGTGTCAACCCCCTATCACCCCCAGGCAAGTGGACAGGTTGAAGTCTCCAACAGGGAGATCAAGAGTATTCTATCCAAGACTGTCAATGCAAATCGGACTGATTGGTCAAGGAAACTTGACGATGCGCTTTGGGCCTATAGAACAGCTTACAAGACTCCAATTGGTATGTCCCCGCATCGGTTGGTGTTTGGAAAGCATGTCACCTTCCGGTGGAATTAGAGCATAAGGCCATGTGGGCGTTGAAGAAATTGAACCTTGAATGGTATGTAGCTTCCAATCTTCAGGTGGAGCAATTGAATGAACTTGATGAATTCCGGTTCCATGCTTACTCCAGTTCGTCCTTGTATAAGGACAAGATGAAGTACCTACATGATAAGTATATCCGGAACAAAGAATTCAAAGAAGTTGACCTTGTTCTTTTATTCAACTCTCGGTTACAGATGTTTCCGGGAAAGCTTAAATCAAAGTGGAGTGGTCCTTTTGAAGTGGTACATGTGACTCCTTTTGGTGCTCTTGATTTGAAAAATAAGAATGGTGAGATTTTTAGAGTCAATGGGCACTGCTTGGCCACGTTGTGGCATTGCTCCATTTCAAATGAATGATGGTAACATGCGTCGTGCCGCGACATTAAATCGGGCGCTTCTTGGGAGGCAACCCATGTGTTTTTCTTTCTTTTGATTTTCTTGTTAGATTAGGCATTGTTTTGGACTAACTGATTGCAAAGTGTATGCGAGAATTGGGTGTGCAGTGCTGAACATGGACAAGAAAAAAATTGGCCAAGTAGTAAAATTGTGCAGACCGCGGCAGAATTATGCGGCCGCACAAGCCCTTCGCGGCCGCACAATTCTGTGTGCGGTCGCACAACTTAAAGATGGAAAATTCCAACTTTCTGACGTTTGGCCTGACAAAATCCCTTAAGGATTTGTGGCCCGATCAAAATTTTTGCGGACCGCACAGATTGTGCGACCGCAGCCATTTTTATGTGGATTGCGTCACAGAATCAGCTGTCGAGTTAGAAAAGGTAAAGAGTGCAGACCGCGCCAAAATTATGAGGCCGCACTCGGGTAAGTCGGTGGACCAAAGTATAAATAGGAGTTTTCGAGGTTATTCATACTTTACACTCTCTAACCTCTCAAGCACAGTGCACTCTTTCTTGTTTTCAATCTCATCCCATACTCATCAATTGTTGATTTCCTATTACATTTCATTACTGGTATGTTAATTTCATCATTTTCTTTTCTTTCCTCCTTGTTGTAGTTTTCTTTTTATCTAGGGTTAAATTCATGCCAAAAATGTCAAATTGATGCTTAATTCTTGTTTAGAAGCATGTGGGTAGTGTTTGAATGCATAATTGGGGTCTAGGGTTAGTAGTATTTATTGTTCAATTGCCACAAATCATGCCTAATTAGTGAAAACCCTAGTATTAATCATACCTCAGTGCCACTCTGATTTGACTTTCGCGGCCGCACACATTTTTGTGCGGCCCGCGCTAGGGTATGCGGTCGCATACAAAATTGTGCGATCCACGATACCCTAGGTTGAAGGCACTTGTCATTGCTAAATTTGTGTGGCCGCACTCAATTTTGTGCGGTCCGCGTTTGGTTTTTGTGGCCGCACTCAATTTTGTGCGGTCTGCACAATTAAACTTCAGAGACCCAACAAATTGATTATGCAGCAACACACAATTCTGTGCGGTCCGCAATGGGTTTTCGCGACCGCACTCAAATGTATACGGTCCGCGCTGAGGTAACTTCAGAGAACCAGTAGTCTAAACCTAGGATTTCCGGGACCGAACTCAATTTTGTGCGGTCCACAATGGGTTTTTGCGGCCGCAATCATTTTTGTACAGTCCACGATGGGCAGTCCGCGGCCGCACTCAATTTTGTGCGGTCCGCGCTGCCCTATTCTGAGAAGCAGTGTCTTTCTTTCCAACTATAATTCAATAACATATGTTGAACCCCAATTTTAACTGACTTTCACTACTTGATTGTTGTAGACAATGGTGTGTTCACGTGGTCGAGGTGATGCTTCCAAAGGGAGGGCAGAATCCTCCCGAGGCTAGGGTAGCAGAAAGCCTAACATACCACTATCAGTCCAGAAAGTCTTGGGCAAAAAGACTACTATCGGTAGACCACCTACGGAATCCTCAGACACCAGTGAATACCTCCCATCCCAAAAACGTCTGAGGGGGATTCTGTACAACCACAACCGGGGGCACAATCACAACAATTCCCCGATAGACTTCGTTTAGTCGATGAACCTACCTCCTCCTCTAGTTCTTCTGATGGCTCAGAGGGAGGTGGTCAGGCATCTGGACCACCTGCCACAACAGCTACAATACCCGCCACAACAGCTACCCCAATCAATTTAGATGATGATGATGAGGTCCCGGATGACGGGAGAGGGGGTGACACAATCATGGGAGGCTTGGCTAGATCAAAGAGGTCGGAGATGTGGGCTGATAGATTTGTAAGTGAGAAGGCGTATGGAAATTTCAGGAATGGTGGCCCCAAAGGTCGCTCACTCTTGAGCGACAATTCATAACCAAAGACCTAAGCCAGCATAAGCCGAATGTCCTACGGTAATTTATGAAGAGAAAAAGATGGAAATGGTTCACCTGCCGGATGCATGATGCAAATGAATACCTTGTCAAGGAATGTTATGCCAATGTTTCCCACATCAAAAAGGGTACAAAGGTGACAAAGGTCCGGAACTTGAAAATCCGGTTTGATGGCCACGTACTGAACACATATGTAGGGTTTGAAGATGTCGAGGCAGTGCAATACCTGGAGAAGCTAGCCTTGGGTGATGCAGTTCGTCCATGGCTTGCTGAGATACTTGCTATTACAGGGACAACACCTGCATGGCTCACAGCAGGAGTTCAAAATGTCAAAGCCACCCTTAACTTTGAAGCAAAAGGGTGGGCAACATTCGTGTGCAGACGTCTTGACCCGTGCCAGCATGGGAATGTCCTTCCACTCCCCCGGGCAGTATTGGTAGCTTCCATCATGGCCGGCTATCCTATTAATGTAAGAAACTTGATGTCCTACAACATCTCCAATGCAGTCCAGAAAGAAGAGAGATTGTATCCCTACCCCAACTTCCTCACCGAGTATTTCCAAGACTAAGGGGTAGAGCCGAGACATTTTGATGTGGAGGTGAAGGCTAAAAATCCTTTCTCATGGTACCACCTCCAGGGAGCGGACAACCCTAAATTCAGGGGTAAAGCCACTACCTCCATTGGCCAGTCTAAAGAGCCAGGGGTAGTGGCCACCGGGTCAGTTACCGAGCCCTCTACAGCAGCCGGTACTTCTGTCGTAGCAGTTGCCATGCCTCTTCCTTCCTCTGGACCTTCCCTCTCAGTGCCATTGTTAATGCCCACATCTTCTACATACCCTTAGACTACAATTATGGGTTTCACAGACACTATCCAGTCTCAACAACTGGATTCAGGCAGCTACCACAAAGCTGATTGCCATATCCAGTGCATTGGCAACACAGTCTTCAGCCTCATTAGAGCTTCAGGTACCTCCATTAGTGAAGGACTCTTTGAAGAAGATTTTGGACAACCAGAAGAAGATTCTGGATGACCAGAAGAAGATCTGGGAGACTCTTGATACACATGGGAGGATTATCAAGGATTTGGGGAAGCAGGTGAAGAAGATGTGTAAGGCTCAGGCATCTAAGGAGTTGGTGGAGAAGTTGAGCAAAGAGGTTGAGAAGATTGCTTCTGCTGGTGATATCCCACTAGACTTGCTCATGGAGGAGACAGTCCCAGCAGCACATGCAGTAGTGCCCGAGGCATCAGATGCAGCAGCCGGCCAGTCTGAGGAGCCGGCTACCACTGCACACACTACTGCGGAGCTGATTCATATGCTCAGCAACCCTGTAATCCCCTAGTCAGAGGATATGGAGATCCAGTTAAAGGATACGGATGGTGCTAATGACCCGATGCAGACAGAGACCACATATGGAGTTTTCTCTACTCTCTATCTCCTTTTTCCTGTTCTTATTTGTTATAAGCATTAAGGACAATACTATTTTTCGGTTGGGGGGTGGTCCATTTTGATTTGATGACATTTGGTATGTAATAACCATTATACTATTTTTCTTTGTCTTTATTGTTATCGTTATTGATCTTTATTTTCACTTTTGGTATGTATATATTCTCACCATTCAACGTATATATTCATTCCCATTATGTATATATTCGCTTTACTTCATTTTGTACATATTCAGTCTACTTTCCGTAGTTTACTTCATAACTACTTTCGTTGTTTTTCCTTAGTAGCATAGCTTCTTATTTACTTTAGTAGCTTCTTTTTAAGTTGTTAGCTTCTTTTTACTTTTTGTGTGAACTATAAGCCTTTGGTTTTCTTAATGCCATGGTTCTTTCCAAAGGTGGATGTGTGTGAACTGGGTGGCTCTTCCCATGATAACCTTCTTAAGGGATTGAGTCCGTTTTCTTTATGTTTTTGTATATATATAGTAGTAATGAATAAAAGTGTCTCAAGCAGGCTTCACTTAGTACTAACACATTTACCTTTGACCTTATGGTTAGAAACAAGTTTATTGGCAAAGAATAGCTCTAGTTGTGACCTTTAGACTCTTGTGTTGACTAAAACAATCATTGAGTGATTTCTTTGAGCCATTTGTGATTTTCAATCTTATCTAGGGTTATTGTGGGCCCTCGACTCTATTCTCTTTAACAATCCAGCAGCTTGAGAGGTGAGGTATTAAATTGCAAGTCCAAGTTCCGTGCCAATAAGTCTAGAACTTGCCATGAATGTTTGTCTAGGAGAAATTCTAAGTATAGATTGACTTGAGAAATGATTGTAGGCTCTCCTTGATCCAATTTGTAGCCATGTTACAAGCCTTTATCCGTTTTATAATGACCTCTCTTGGCACCCGATCTTTCCTTAGCATTCTTGATACAATTGGCAAAAGCATAAGTTTGGGAGAGAGACGAGAAATGTGAAAGTGATAAAAGGTACAAAGAACAAACAAGAGTGACATGGAAAAGGAAGAAAAGCCAAAAAGAAATATACCAAAAAAGAAAGTGAATAAAGTAGAAAGTTGAAGGGATTCAAAGAAAGCAAGGATGAAAAGCATGGAGTGCTTAGAAAAGGAGAAAAATGATTATCATGAGCAAGAAAGAGTGACATTACGTCTCTCTAGTTCCCCTAAGGAAGAAGAAAATGACTCCAAGAGTCAAGAAAGTATGAGCCCAAAAAAGAGGAAATGGAGTGTTTAAGGAAAGATGAAACCATCATATGCCGATAAGTCCTACCTTGATCCAAAAGCCTTCATTACGTTCCCGCAAAAACCCTATATGATTTCAAGTTGAGTGAGCTTATATTAGTGGTGATTTATACAAGGGTCAAGCTTATGGTACTTAGAGCATGACTTGTGACATTCTTTTGAGAGAGATGAGCGCACTTCTTCACAATCCTTGTTTTGAGGGTTACATTCTAAGGTGAGATTTGCTCATGGAGAGTAGAGGAGGAGGAGTTTGGGTTCCACAATAACCTATGTGATAGAGCGAGATTCCTTGATGAATTAAGTCAACTCTTGATACTCTAGTGTCACAGTAGAACTATGGTTCTCAAAAGGTCAAAAACATGGTGTTGTTGATAATTCATTTGTGTTGAGGGTAATTGTTAGTCCCAATTGATGCATGATTGGTTCACCTTAGGCCAGCTAAAATGTCATTTTTATAGTGGAAGTGGGAAGTACCTTATTTGCTTGAGGATAAGTAAAAGCTTAAGTTTGGGGGAGTTGATAAGTGGGGATTTTAACCTATTATTTGCTCTCTTTTACTTGTGTTTTAGGCCAAAAATACTTGAAGGTATTCCCGAAAACTAATAAAATATGCTTGCTTGCAGGAATTGTTCAAAATGAGCCTTTGGAATCAAAATCAACTCACAAAGGAGTCAAAAGTTGAACAAAAACCAAGGCTAGGCAAAGAGGTCTGAAGCGCGGACCGCACAAATATTGTACGGCTGCGAAAGCCATGATGCGGCCGCGATCAACATTACGCGGTTCGAGAGAGGAGATCCAGAGAGTGATTTTTTGGCTAAATGATGAGCGCAGACCGCACCAGAAATATACGGCCGCGAAAGTCCCTGTGCAGCCGCGATTGAAATTACACGGACCGCGATGACTGAGATTCGGAGAGCTGACAACTTGAGCAAAAGAGAGAAGTGCGGACCGCACCAGAATTGTGCGGCCACGATGGAAATTATGTGGTCCATGAAATGAAGAACCAGAGACATATCCAAAAGAGAAGAACGCGGACCGCATCAAAATTATGCGGCCGCGAAAGCAAGAGTGCGGCCGCACTCAGAATTACGCGGTCGCACAACCTCCACAGGGGCATTCTTGTTCGATATTTTCAGCTTAGTATAAATAGAACTTTTTGTCATCTTTAGGGGATAGCAGGTTATGTGATGTTTTGTATACGGCTGACTTTTCGATTTTCAGAGTTTTGTACTAGATTCACTTTTTAACATTAGATTTTCATTCCATAAATTAATATTATGGATTTTATCTTCATTTCATCTTTAATTTCTATTATTTCCATGAGTAGCTAAACCCATAGGCAGGATTGTGGCCCAACCCTAGTATGGGTATTTAATGGATGTTTGATTTTAGGGCTTGAATGTGAATGGGTTGGTGATATTTAGCCTAGTTCTTGCTATAACTCAAGAATTAATGGTTGCAAACATTGATTCATGCCTTTATGACTTAGTCTCTACTTGAGAAAGAGGGACTAAGTCTAGGAAAACTAGGCTAACAAGTAATTGGGGTGAACTCAAGATATTGATAACCCCAATTAAAGGGTTAAACCTAGAGATAGTAATACCGAATTTGAGCCAATATCATTTGATTTGCATGAATACCCATTTAGACTTGAGAAAGCTAAATTGGGTAAAATCACTCAAACTACAGAGAGGTATAGAGTGAGTACCCGGGTGTGATAGCTATATTACAATCTCAACTAATCAAGCTTGTCCTAGATTTTGCTACCCGTTAGATATCTACCTAGGTAGAAGTCACTACCCTAGTCTCTTTAAACATTTGAAAAACAACAACAAAAATATTGTCCTTAGTTTCAATTATTGCAATCTTTAGAGTAAAGTTAAAAATAGAAAAACCAATCAAGTTTGTGGAAGTGAAATTAAAGCCAAAACTTGCAAGTAACATAGATATACACCTAACCCCATATTCTAACTCTCTGTGGATTCGATCCCGACCTTTGTTGGGTTTATTATTGCATCGACCGCCTCGCTACTCAATTGTGGTGTAGGTTTGGAACAGATCAACAATCACCACCATGTGTGCGGCATGGTGTCCGATCACAATCCGATCGGCTAGGCTGTCTTATTAGAGACATCAACCTTTTTATATCAATCATCGCATTTCATATTACTTTCACATCTTTTCATTTCATTGGCACTAATGGCCATTATTATAAGATCATTCTTGGCACGTTGGCCATATTTAGTGTTTCATGCTCTCCTTTTCACTTTATAACATCAATATCATCAACAACAACAACAACAATTCAAATCAAGGCATGTAGTATACATGAGAGCAATTAAGAGTCTAAGGCACATAGAGATATTTCACAAAATTTGGCATAATAGCCTTTTTTTGAATTTAACTTGAAGTCGAACATTTCTAATGCACAGCCCATATTTTTAACACATCCTCAATTGATAACATAACATACATGAAGCATTTGGAATACTTGTTGAACATATATCTTTCAACCCAATCTTACTCGAAACAACCAATTTTATAATGATCCTTACATAATTCACATGAATATCGTGGGATCCAATTCTAAGAGAAGGGTTTAGCTAACATACCTCACTTGAGCTTCCTTACACTCTAAATATTCCAAAATTCTTAGCAACTTCAATCTATTGTAGAAATATAACAAATTGAATCAAAATTAGGAATATGATCATAGTTCTAGCTCATTTGAGCATTTTATCAAACACTAGGTGTGCATAAGGTTTCAAGGTCCTTTTATAGAGAATTCCATGATCCCACAACCCAATCTTTACCATGCTTAGTTCAACAACCTTCCTACACCCCTTGATATCACATGCATGTAAAATAAAAAATTCTTATGCCCAATAATTATCTTGCTAATTACCCATTTTCAGATAATTTTGAAATTAGGGGTTAGGGTGTAGAATCTTACCTCTAGGATAAAGACCTAGTGATTTTCCCTTCTTAATCTTCCAAAACTTGGGCAAGAATTGAAGAACACCTTCTCACTCTAGGGCACTCTTTCTCACTTTACTTTCCGATGCATTGTTCAACCCAAAAAGTCTGAGCTATGGCGGCACCATGAAACATTATTTTCTTTTGCAAAATTTTATGGGGCCTTATAGCTTATTAAATCGTATTTAGGTGAAAATAAAAGTTGGGGTCATCTCCAACCTATCTCTTCTCCCCCCCTCCCCCCCCTTCTATTT